>BDUI01001382.1:78762-93211 GCA_002335545.1 Apodemus speciosus
GTGCATTTGGTGTTTTGATTATTATGTAACAGGAGGAATTTCTGTTCTGGTCCAGTCTATTTGGAGTTCTGTAGGCTTCTTTGTATGCTCACGGGCATCTTTTCCTTTAGGTTAGGAAAGTTTTCTTCTATAATTTTGTTGAAGATATTTACTTACCCTTTTAAGTTGGGGATCTTCATTCTCTTCTATACCTATTATCCTTAGGTCTGGTCTTCTCATTGTGGCATGCATTTCCTGGATGTTTTGGGTTAGGAACTTTTTGCTTTTTCTTTGACTATTGTGTTAATGTTTTCTATGGTATCTTCTACACCTGAGATTCTCTCTTCTATCTCTTGTATTCTGTTGGTGACGTTTGCATATATGACTCCTGATTTCTTTCCTAGGTTTTGTAGCTCCAGGGTTGTCTCCCTTTGTGATTCTTTTTATTGTTTCTAGTTCCATTTTTGATCCTGGATGGTTTTGTTCAATTCCTTCGCCTRTTTGTGTTTTCCTGTAATTCTTTAAGGGATTTTTATGTTCCTCTTTAAGGGCTTCTAGCTGTTTACCTGTGTTCTCCTGTATTTCTTTAAGGGAGTTTTGTCCTTCTTAAAGTCCTCTATCATCATCATGAGAAGTGATTTTAGCTCTGAATCTTGCTTTTCTGTTGTAATGGTGTATCCAGGACTTGCTATGGTGGAAGAACTGGGTTCTGATGATGCTAAATAACCTTGGTTTCTGTTGCTTATATTCTTAACCGCCATCTGGTTACCTCTAGTGCTACCTTCCCTCACTGTATCCGACTGGAGGCTRTATTTCCTGTGATCCAGGTTGTGTCAGAACTCCTCAGAGTCAAGCTGTCTCTGTGATCCTGTGATTCTGTGACCCTGAGATCCTGGTGTGACAAAGCTTCTGGGATCTTGTGATCCTGGGTGTGCAAAAGCACCTGGGAGTGGAGCTTCCTCTGGGTGTTGTGGGACTGGCTGCAGAGTTTGTGCCCAAGGTCTGCTCAGGGCACCGGCCCAGACAGACCAGAAGGAACCCATCACTGGTCTGGTGGAGTTCCTGTGTGCCTGGGTCCCAGCTTGTCCATTACTCCCAGTGTTGGGACAGATGTGTCCTTCTCACCTCTGATCCTATGATCCTGGACATGTTAAGAGTGCCTGGGAGTGGAGCTTCCTCTTGTGTTGTGGGACTGGCTGCGGAGTTTTGTTGTTACATCTTTACCTAGTTTTGGTATTAGAGATATTCTGGCTAGAAGTTTGGGAAGTTATACTTTCTCTTTCCTTTCTTCTTGAGGATTGTCTATCTTCCTTGGAAGTCTGGTAGAATTCCATCGGAAGTCCATCTAGTCTTGGACGTTTTTTTAGCATGAAAGTTTTAGTTATCATTATTATTATTGCAACTTTATGTGTTATGAGTCTGTTTAGGATTTTTACTTCTCAGCTTAACTTTGGTAAGTGGAATTTAGAAATTCATCTACTTATCCCAGTTAATGGAGTACAGATTTTAAAAAATAATTCCCTTATGATATTCTGAATTTCTTTTGTGTTGTAATGTTTCCCTGCTCATTATGATTCTGTGTATTTTGGGTACCATCCTTCTTTTGGTTAGTTGAGCCAAGGATCTCTTTGAACTTATCTTTTCAAAGAACCAACTCTTAGATGTGTTCTTTGTATTGCTTCTATTTCATTGATTTCTGCTCTGATTATATCTTGCCTCTGATGAAGTTTGTATTTGGATTGTTCTTGTTTTTCCAAAGTTTTGAGTTGCATCATTAAGTTGTTTATTTGTGCTCTTTTTAGTTTTTCCTTTCTTTTTTTTCTTCAAGACAGGGTTTCTCTGTGTAGCCCCGGCTGTCCTGGAACTCAGAGATCCGCCTGCCTTTACCTCCCAAGTGCTGGGATTAAAGGTGTGCACAACCACTGCCYGGCTCTTTTTAGTTTTTTAATGTAGGCTCTCAGAGCTAAATTTTCCTACTATGACTGCTTTCCATGTGTCCCAGTGTTTTATGGTATTTTCAKTTATTTCCAAGACATTTTTATTTCTTGATTTCTTTGAAACATACATTATTCAGTAAAGAGTTGTTTAATCTCTGTTTGTGTATTTACTAGACATTTGCTTGCTTCAGATTTTACTGCATCATGGTTAGATAGGATGCATGGAGTGGATTTCTACCTTTCTGAACCTGTAAAAAAAGTCACAGTATGTGATGTATTTTAGAAAATTCCATGTGTTCCAACACTGTTCCATGTGTTGCTGAGTAGAATTTGTATTCTTTGGTGTTTGGATGAAATATTCAGGAAATGTTTATTTGATTTGATATAGCATGTCAATTCTGATGTTTCTGTTCAGATGACCTGTCTATTGGGAAAAATAGAGTACTGAAAGCACTATTAATGTCTTTAAAGCAAGTAGATTTTTAAAAATAAAATTGAGCACCCCAGTTTTGTGCATATTTGATGATAATAAAATTTGCTTGGGTAACTGTTCCCTTGATTAGATGTCCCTCCTTTAGTTTTGGTTTGTCCGATGTTGAGATAATGCCTGCTTGCTCTCATTCCATTTATTGGTGTAATTTTGTCTATCCTAAGACAGCAACTATCTTTAAATCTATGATGTTTTTCATGTAGACAGCAGTGTTTCTTGATCCATTCAGGCAACCCGAGTTTTGGTTAGTGATGAGGCCACTGACATCTATTGTTGAAATATATGTTGAGAGATGGGTATTGTTGATTTCTGGTGTTGTGTTCAGTGATACTTTAATAATTATGGTTTCTTTCTTTCCAATGTTTCTGCTATGCTCATTCCTCTCTTTGGCTTGAAATATTGCTTATTGTATTTTCCTTTAGTTTGTTGGATATGTCTAGGTTATTTATATCATATAGTTTTTCTTTCTCCTTCAATTGTGGGAGATAAGTTTTTACTGGGTATATTTCTCTAAGCTAGTCAACACAGCATTTTAGGACTTAGAACACATTGCTCCAAGCTTTCAAAGTTTCCATCAAGAAATGTCATTCAGATGAGTTTTCCTTTGTATGTGACTTTTTTCTCTTGCAGCTTTCAATACACTTTCTTTGTTATCTATATTTAATGTTTTAACTCTCCTGTGCTGTGGAGATTTTTTTCTTCTTGAATTGTCTAGTTGTTTCATGTGCATTTTGTATTTGTTTTGAGCATCTTTCCTTAATTTGGAGGAAGTTTTCTATTATTTTACTAAAGGTCTGATCTTTGCCACCAACTTAGGATTCTTCTTCTAGACTCTAGAGGAGGTAGATTTGACTGTGTGAGAGGTTGGGTGCAATGCAGAAGGGACGTGTGTGGTGGTAGGAAGGGCAGATCCTTTGCAGAAGCCCAGAGGTTGGCTTGGGATCTAGGACTAGCCAGTCTGAGCAGGGGCACTTTGGGTGTGGGACCAGAGCTAGAATCTGGCAAGTTGAGAAGCTTATCGCTGTTTTTAAAGACCATCTTTTTGTTATTTTTCTGTTCTTTATATGATCACTCAGGTGCAACTACAAGAGGAATGAGAGACACTCAGGAAGACAAAGTTCACAGTACTGACAGATCTTATGGGATAGGGCACATGCCACACAGGGAAAAACATCAGGATGGCTGGGAGGCAAAAAACAGGAGCAAGGGGGAAAGCATTAGGCCAATGCTTTTATTGGTGTTTAAGGAAACACAAGACAAAGTACAGTTTAGGATTAGTTACTTTGTGCAATTTTGGAGGTCTCTAAGCTACTTTTCTGGCAACCAGGCCCTGGAGTGATCATGGCATAGGAATGTTGTCTACTACACTTATAGTCAAACGGGCAATATGCCTCCAGATTAGTTTGTATGCCAAAGACATGCTTCTAGTTTATAAATCACTTTTTAAATTTTCCATTTGATTACACAGGGCCTTTCACACAACCATAGGTATAAGATGAGGGATGGAAAAATGTTTATCACCAGGGGAGGTAAACAACACAAGTGATATGTGTGCTGCTGAATTCTGCTTAGGTGCAAACCCAGGTGGATTGTCCTTATTTTACAATGGAGTGTAAATAGGCCTGGCTATCTATTTRTACTGAAGTCTGCAAAACTCATCATATTGGCACTTTGACATGCATGGTTGTAAGGCATTCCTGTGTCTAGAAACATGTGGCCTTGTTTCAGAATCTTACTACATGTTCCTAAGGGGCATTTCATAAATTCATTATATCTTCCTGCTACTTACCTCTCTACTATAGTCACCTATATGGTACAGCTCAAGAAAGACGTGTTTGAACATAAACTTGTGTTTTCCTTGACTGTTTGGGTCTGGCAGCNAGCTTATCGCTGTTTTTAAAGACCATCTTTTTGTTATTTTTCTGTTCTTTATATGATCACTCAGGTGCAACTACAAGAGGAATGAGAGACACTCAGGAAGACAAAGTTCACAGTACTGACAGATCTTATGGGATAGGGCACATGCCACACAGGGAAAAACATCAGGATGGCTGGGAGGCAAAAAACAGGAGCAAGGGGGAAAGCATTAGGCCAATGCTTTTATTGGTGTTTAAGGAAACACAAGACAAAGTACAGTTTAGGATTAGTTACTTTGTGCAATTTTGGAGGTCTCTAAGCTACTTTTCTGGCAACCAGGCCCTGGAGTGATCATGGCATAGGAATGTTGTCTACTACACTTATAGTCAAACGGGCAATATGCCTCCAGATTAGTTTGTATGCCAAAGACATGCTTCTAGTTTATAAATCACTTTTTAAATTTTCCATTTGATTACACAGGGCCTTTCACACAACCATAGGTATAAGATGAGGGATGGAAAAATGTTTATCACCAGGGGAGGTAAACAACACAAGTGATATGTGTGCTGCTGAATTCTGCTTAGGTGCAAACCCAGGTGGATTGTCCTTATTTTACAATGGAGTGTAAATAGGCCTGGCTATCTATTTGTACTGAAGTCTGCAAAACTCATCATATTGGCACTTTGACATGCATGGTTGTAAGGCATTCCTGTGTCTAGAAACATGTGGCCTTGTTTCAGAATCTTACTACATGTTCCTAAGGGGCATTTCATAAATTCATTATATCTTCCTGCTACTTACCTCTCTACTATAGTCACCTATATGGTACAGCTCAAGAAAGACGTGTTTGAACATAAACTTGTGTTTTCCTTGACTGTTTGGGTCTGGCAGCYTCCTCTTTGTGAGAATAGGTTATGTCAGAATTCAAAGCAGATGTATACTAGGTTCAAACCATGGTTAATTTTGTTCTGCAAAGAACACCAGAAGTCTGAACCCAATTGGAACTCTGCTCATAGGGTAGATAAGACAGCTAATGGCATTAACTGGTAAAGGCCAGGGATGTTGTTAGAGATCTTACAATATATAAGCTAGCTCTTCATACAAATAACCATTTTGTCCAAATGCCAAAGCCGAGAAGCCCTTGTCTACAATATTTTGTCCTCAAAGGCTATAATAAGTCCAGCAGATGTTTGTCTATAGTAGGGGATAAAAGATGAAGCACATTTCAAAAGACCTGTTTTTCCTTATTCCTTAGGTCATGGTAATTTATTACTGCATTATTCTGCTGAATTGAACCTTGTAGGATTGAATGTCTTGCACATCCAGTGATGTCTTTTTGTTTTCTCTTCCTGTCTTTCTTTTTCATTTGCCTGAAAACAGTATGGCAATACCAGCTGATCATGTTTGTATACCTATATAAAAATTAAAAAAAAATACTTTCTGCATCTACTGACATAATCACATACTTTTCCTTTATTTTGCATTGTATTTTTTCAAAATTAACTCATAAATCTCATTAAAATGATTATTTGCATTTAAATTCGTAAACAAGATTGCCTACAACTATATTCTTACTGAATTCTGTTGGTAAGTTTTGAGGGCCTGACCAATTTAATAAAGGCTTTATTATTTAAAGATTTAGTAAAACTCACCTGCAAAGCCATATGGATGCATGTAAATTTGGAATTACAATTACAATTTAATATGGCTCCTTTTTCCCCAATGTAACTTCTAAAAGTTCTTTTCTTTACTTCAGATCATGTAAAGCAGCAGTCTGAACCTCTTAAAAAAATACATTCTGATAAAGAAAACCTATTTAATCCACAAAAGATATGAATTGTATATATGTGGGTGTGTCCATGATGGCATGTGGGTAGAGGCCAGATGACACTTGTGGTAGTTTTCTCCTTGTACAAAATGRGTTCTAGGGTCCAACTCATTATTAGACTTGGCAACAACTGATCAAAAATGGCTGTWTTTGAAGCACTGCTTTTGTTGGACATTAAATTCTWAATAATTTTGCTGTTATGTTTTGGCCCTTGGACTTTGAGCAAGCAAACATGTTTATCTAGTTCTGGCTTAACTTCCAGTCAACTGGTGCTTCAGGTTCAGAAGATGCTTGCAACCACATAGAACAAAAAAGTAGAGCCACACACAATGTGAATACCAAGAACCATGATCACTGAAGATTACTTTGGAGACTGGGTTTAAGAGGTTTGATTTATAGTTAATATCATTTTCATTCATTATCTAACAGTCTTTCAACCTGGAGTTCTAGGTAAATGCTTTTTCATAGTTCATTCATTTTGCAAAAGTGAACTCTCTGATCTGCCATCAAGTTTATTATGACCAGAGGATATAGTTGTGAAGAAGATACGATCTGGTGACTTTTCCTTCTATATGCAATATAATTTCTCTACTGATTAGAAAAACCAAAGCATACTTGTGATGAGCATACTTATAGTCTTCTCCATTTTGAACTCTCCAATGTCCAGTGAAAAAACATCTGAATGCTCTGCTGAATTGTCTCTTCCATGTGATTTCTCTCAAGAATCTAAGTACTGTCTGGTGAGTGAGGCACACATGCTGGAGACAACTCATTAATTGCTACATAACTTTGCAATCTGATGATTCTCAAATTTGCTAAAGTATAATATTTACTGTTTTAATGATTAGCAAATACTATATAATGACCATCTTCAAAAATCCTTAAGTCATCCTTCAGAATATAAATAAGAACCTTCATATATAACTCTCCTTATTTATTTCCTATAACTGAAAAAGACAATTTCCTTTGGGAAAAAAATGGTAGGATAAGTATCACTGTCACTTTTAAAATTTTACTTCAATCTGTATTATGAATTAATAATTATTACATACAGATACAGAAATAGATTGAAGGCTTTAATTTTACTAACAATCCATGCCAGTGATCAGSCAACTAAATCCTATTGGTCTAATAACTTATAACACTCATATTCATTTCTATTTTGTTAATGCCTTCTTATAGACTAAAAAATAAGTAGTGCTATAGTGATCAATTGGCCTAGAAACCTTAATATATTTATTATCTGACTTCCTAAAGGAGAAAAATTGTTAATTGCTGAYCTATACCATGAAAATAGTATTTTTAAAGTAACCCAACAGTTATTTTTTAATTGAAGTACTAGATAAACCAATTTGCATTTTAAAAGTACAGTGCTAGAAAGTCTCACAGTGTTCTAACTAAAAAAATATTCCACAGGCATGTATGATTACCAACAAATAGCAAATCTAGAACTCTTAAGAAGTAACATGGAAAGATACAGCTAGCTTTGTTTTTCTGCTTTTTTTTTTATATTGTATTGTTTTTAATAACTTCATCTACAAACTTAATTTGGACTCCTACGCAAATAAGATTGTTTCTGATCCTAGTCATCATTTCTTGAACACCTAAATTTACCTGGACAAAATGAAATAACAAGAATCAGAAGAAAAAGAGCTTCAAACATAAAACTGACAAAATAGTTTAGATTTAGACAATACTGACCAGAGCATTCACAATTTAAGTACAGAAGAAAATGATCTAGTGAGGAAATACAGATAATTAAAAAGACTTGGTGAATCAGTTGGTAAGTCTGTATTGCTTATGTTGAAATTAAACAATATAAACTTGAAAACATGATAGGAGAGGCCAGTACTAAATTATTCACAGCGACTTTACTATTCCAAGAAAACTGAACATAAAATCTGCACTATGGTGATTAACAAGTTTGGTTTTTCAACCATAAATTCTTTGACAGCTATGTATATATGATATATATGTATATATATATCATATATATGTATGTATATATACATATATATGTATACACACAAATACATATTTGCAAATCTTAGCACTTCTAACAACTGGTAAGCAAGAACTGTCAACACTTTAATATTGAACATAAAAAATGTTAACTTTTACTGTTATTCACTGGCTTTCCAAAATCAATTTGGCTACTTCTAAAATTTTCATAAAAACTAATTTCACACCATTCAACTAAGATGGGAATATGAAGTCTTGTGGCTCCCCTTTTCTCCATCCTCCAGGAAAATGTAATAACTGTGTCTATGATATAATCATGTATATAGGATGATGATGAAAGTCAACTAGTCAAAATTTCTCCAAGTTCATTAAAATTAGATTTTAACTGTTTAATAAAAAATGGTATGGTGTACTTTGAAGAATGGTATCTTTTTTAATTAAATATTATTATTTTCAGGTATTTGGTAAATAGAAAAGCCTAAGAATTCAAATCCAAGCTATGCATAAATACTTAACTCAAAGAGAACTCACCAGATCCACAGATGATAGCATACAGTCATAAAGTTGGGCTTATCTTATTTTCAAGCCATGAAGAAAAAGCAGAAACATTATTTTCCAATATTAATAGCTCTGCTGTAATGTTTTAAAAACATTTCCAGTGGCTTGAAACAATCTCTCTTAAAATCCAAATTCACACACACTTGTTTAATTTGTACATTTTGTTTTCCTATTTTTTTTAAACCTTTTTAAAGGCAGGTTCTAATGTGTTCCAGGCTGTGCTCAAACTGACTATGTAGTCAAGGATAATTCTGAACTTAGATTTTTCCGCCTCTATCTCCTATGTGCTAGGATTATGGATAGGTGCCATGAGGCTTGGTTTATGCAGTGCTGGCTGAGGGCTGAATCCAGGGCTTCATGAAAGCTAGGCAATCTACCAACTGAGCTATATAGCTCAGTCCCTCCTATTTTAAAAGCTTATATTCACATATATTCAGGAAGAGTTTTTCATTTCCTTTCATTGCATAAGGAAAGTTCAATAATAAAACCATCCAGTAAAACCTTAATTATAATATAAAATTTTAAATATTCCTATTTTGCCTAAAATTAGCTAAGTTTTACAAACAAAATGGTAAATATAGGCAACTTTAATTTAAAATTGCACTGCTTAATGTTTTATGCAAAGCATTCAGTATATTAGCTTTACTGATACTTAATGGCAGCATCATTTGGATAAAGCATAAAACTGTATTAACTATAAAAAGAAACAAACCACTTTTGACATTTTAAAATCACTGACAAACAGCATCATAATTGTTACTCTGTAATAAACTAAAAATAATCATGGAAGCTAAAGCCTAAGATTTCATTTCAAATGTTCCCTTTGTTTTTATCTAAGAGATATTAGAAAGTAGATTTCAGTACCTCAAAAACAAACAAACAAAAAAACAACAAAAAAACCCATCAAACTAAACCAAATCAACCAACCAACCGACCAGAAAGTTTTTAATATTTATATAGAAGTATAGAAAAAAAAAAAAAGGTCTGCTTTTTTAGGTAAGTTAGATTGCTGTTACCTATAGTATTTACACTGTGAATGTTAAGGGGGTGGGGAGAAGTACTACTAAAAATATCACTTTAAACATACATTGTGCCTGGAATTTTGTTCTTAGGATATCTGTATACCTTGACAAGTACATAACAAATAGAATTTGACTTCTAAAAAATATCTACTAAAAGCATGAAACAGAGATTCCTCTATACTTTATATTATCTGTTGAGACTGATTCTGGAATAATAAGCACTGAACTTTAAATGAATCAATGGCAATGTGTATAGATGGACTATTTTTAATATTGTGAATGTCAAATGTTGACCCATTATTTTAAGACTATCTACTATTCTTTAAACCCATTAAGTCTCATATACACATGTGTGTATGTGTGTCCCTAACCAGTGCAATGTTCCAGTAACTTATAAGCAACAAATGATTTAATTATGTTATTCTCTTCTTAGAATTACTGTTCTAATATTTAAAAACATACCTATACCCTTGGCCAAAAACAAACACAAGTCAGTGTAACAGACTGAGCTTTAAACCATACTTTAATTTTCAATATCTGTAATCTAGTAGTAAAATGAACCAGATGTAGAATATTTAAGTGATTCACTATGTAGTGTGTCAAAATCAATTATAGAATGCATAGAAAAGTAAGATCAGTTTTGGAAGAGGTTTAAGGTGGTTAATGTGGAAACTTATAAATGCTAATTTTAATAACAAAATAGTTTTAAATGTAAATGAATGTTAAATTAACACATTATAAAAGATAATAGCTTAAATAAACTGGGACTCACATATTACAATAGTAAAGTTAGGACAGAATGAACCAAAGATATGAACATTTCTGAAAATTCTCTTGTAAGCCTACTTTCAATAGAAATAGTCAGGCTTTTATCCTGTACATAGTTGATGCTTTGTCTATACCATTTATAGTAGAAAAATAAATTCTTTAGCAACCTAGAAACAGTTTATAAAACTCTTAAAGTTTAATTTTCTTTGCCAGACATGCCAATGTTAAACTGACAGCTATAAATTAAAGCTATATAGACAATAGGTATAAGTAATATAGAACAACTTAAGAATACTACATTTACCGGATATTTTTTTTTTAAAAAATTACTGTACTTTCTTAAATTCCTGTGTGCTTTGCAATAGGAATAATAGGGACTTTGTTCTCTTAGAAAAGATAATAACACAAGATAATTTATAATATACATGTACTTCAATAGTAGCCTGGTTCACGTTGACATCTTGGTTGAAATTGGAAGTACAATACCTAACATATAACAATTGAGAAAAAAATATTTTAAGACAAAATGGAGCAAATCAAACTCTTAGGAGCCTTGAATCGCAAAATCATGAATTTACTATAATACAAATAAGGAAACCTTAAAATTGAGATATAAAGATTACAACATTGACCAAAGAATTTCTTTACTACACAAAATATGACCCAGCAGTAAAAAGCAAACCACTTTTCCTTTTCCAGTAAAACAAATGATATGGGTTTGATAATAAAATAATTTTGAATATAGCCCAACTAAATTTACCTATCAATCAGTCAGAGAAAGTTTTATCATAATTTAGTGTTCTGGTTGTATTTTCACTAACAAAATATTTAACCCCTAAAGCAGCAGTCATTTATAGCAACTCTGGTACCAACAGCAAAAGGGAGAAAACTGGTTTAAAAAATGGTGCAAAAGCCATTCTGGATTGTAGAACAACACATCACAGAAAGAATATGAATACAAGTTTGTGATTTTATATATACATATTCCAAGGAGTCTGTCAGTACCCAAAGTATTTTTATTGCTGTATTAGCAATGGAATTTTTTGGGATATATTCTCAAGGGCCACATAAAAATAGATTCAAGGAACAGATTAAATTGAAATCCTAGATTAAATGTTTGGTTTAAAGAACTTTCTACAACAAATTTCATGTTTATGTATGAAAAGTTATATAACCTTATATGAAAATGTCATGGAGTATTTTTCTACACTATACTAAATGTATTCCCCAAGAGGGAAAAAATTAAAATATCTAAAATATATTAGATTAAGATTACAAGACCATCATAGATCTTTTGAACATGCATCTGTTTACAGAATTAACCGYGTATACAAAATGTATCTTTCATTATAGCTCATAAAGAAATGAGTTGGTGTCAACTATTCTTTACATCACATTATCAACTCACTTTAACCACAAGTGTGTCCTTGGTATGTGAGTAAAAGAAACAGGTTCATTCACTCCTTATCAAATCATCCACAGATTTACTTAGAAGATGAAGGTGCAGAAATGTGAAATATGTTACATGTATTTTTTTTCTTTCTTCCAAACATCCCAAGCATGGCATAGTAACCTGAAATTAAAAAATACTTAACTGGGCTTTAATTATCTATACAGACTGCTGGAATTAGGTCCCCAAATTAGCAATCAAATAACAAAACCAGCCATAAAGCAGGCTGAAAGCATTAAACATTTCATATATGAGCTTTTAAATCATTTAATTTCTATAGAAAAATTGTATTCACAATATAATGTGACAGAAATTGCCACAGGAATGATATACTGATTGCAATAAGGTTGCATGCAGCAGCAGCTTTGCATTTTTATAACTATTTTTTTGTTTGTTTATAAAAATTAAACCTCTCCAGTCATGCTTACCACATGTTTTTAGATTCATAATGTAACTGATAGGGAATACCATATAGTTCAAAGAGAAAATGTCTCATCATTTTGATGTGGATTATCTGTATGAAACATGAAATACACTACTAACCCCTGAAACATGCATGTCTAGATTTGATTTTTGTCCAATTTCAGGCCATCTGCAATCACATTCTATTTATATAATACCAAGAGGATCTGTCTGCAATTGTGGTTGAATTAGCTGAGGTTGCAATGGTGGTGGCAACTGAAGTGGTACCATTGATTCCACCAATTGTCCTGGATTTGAAGTTGGTGGAGGAGCCACAGTGTTCACAGTTTCTACAATTTCTCCATTGTAAAAGAAAAACTGGCACTGTTGAATAAATGTTTCAACGACGGATTGATGGATTTTAGTGGTAGACAGAAACTCCCGATTTTCAAAATCAGGTCTCATCAAAGTTGGCCAAAAACAGATGGATAAGTTGTCTGCTGTCATTAGGTTGATTTTATTTTGCTGACTAACCCTGAAATTATAAAACAGGAGAAAAAAAAGATATCAGAAATCATTGCAATTACAGATTCTCAAAGCTAGTTTTTCATTCATGCCAATTTTATCTTCCAATTAATTTTTTTCTTAGCATTCTATATTCAACTATATTTTAAAACAAGAGAGCAATCAATATGTACTTTTTGTCAGAAAGTCTATAAGATGTTGCTTGTACCCCAAGTCTTAAAGCTTTACAAATAAAGGTCTTTTCAATTTGAAACAAACAAACAAACAAACAAACAAACAAAACCAAACCCTTTCCTCTAGGTTAAGAAGGCCAAGAAACAAACATTATTTACATCTAAATTTTAAAACTACTGTGGGAAACTAAGAAATAAATCAGGGTATGTCATCTCTTTTAAACCAACTTTGGAAAACCTAGGATAACCTATCCAGCCAAGAATATTTTTAACTTTCAAGAAAGTTAGTTCCTAGCAGACTATGAGTGATCTTCTAAAAAAGTAAACATTTTGCTTACAGATAACAATTTAATTTTAATACAACACTCAATAAATTCTACTTTAAAATGTCTCATAATTCAACATCAATTTACAAATGCTCATAGAGTATTAAATGATTTTTATCCAGTTCTTTAAATATGTGAGCAAGCACTATCATTGTCTCGAGTAAGCAAGACGTGAGAAGCTAACCTTAAAGACGTTAACTATGAATTATTACATTAAGAGAGATAGGAAAGAAACAGTTCAAGCTGTGCATCTGTAATCCAAGTTATCAGGAGGCTGAAACAGGAAGATAGTGGATTCCAGGACAGCCCRAGCTACAAAAGGAAAGGCAGAAAAAACTGTCCAGATAGCACAGCAGGAAAATCTTTAAGACTAAAAAAGAAAACAAACAAAAAACACCAAGTGATAGGAAACTCCCAGGCACAGGCATCGCTTATCTAAAGTAAAATATGTAGCCAAACGTGTTTTAATTAAAAGAGAYTGAACTGAAACAATCACAATAAAGTCAACCATTTCTTAATAAGTAGTAGGCAGTTAGTATGTACAGTGAGGTATTTCTATGTAGCAGTCAAGTGCTAGGCTCTGAGATTACCTACAAAGTTAAGGATACAGTATGAAGTCTAACTGAAGATACTGTATCAGAAATCTGGTTAACCAGGGAAAGTTTCATGGACAAGGTAAAGTTTAAGGTTAAGTCAAAGGAAAAATGTGGATGTAGGAAGAATGGTAATAAGAAAGGGAAAGTGATTTATACRGAACAGTGGCTATAGCATTTATTAGACCTTTCTGGAGGGCTTGTTAAATATAAACTGCGGGTGACAATCTGATGTCTGTGATTTATTATGTCTGTGGTGAGGCCGAATAACATAGATTCCTCATAAATTCTCAGATGGCTGCTGTTGGGTACCATACTCTCAAACTACTGGCAGCATGTTAAGATTTGCCACAAATTGACATTCCTAGATACTTGCTATTATTAATAGCTGTTAGTTAACTGCTGTTTATGAGAAAAGGGAAGGGAACTATAACCACTTAGTACAACTAGTGTTAATCATTTTAGAGTCTATCCTACAGAGATAAAGGACTCTGGGCCTAGAGAGATGGCCCAGCAGTTAAGAACACTTGTTGCTCTCGAAGAGAACCCAAGTTCAGATCCCATCACCCACATTGTGAT
>BDUI01001382.1:113518-130587 GCA_002335545.1 Apodemus speciosus
ACACACATATATATATGTGTGTGTGTGTATATATATATATATATAATTTATATTATGATGCTGGCAAATAACAGCATTTTGCCATATTGTGGCCCTTACTAAATCCGTAAGTCACCATTCCTTATCAAATAGACAAACCAGTATGTACAGAAGTAAACTGATAACTGGTCTAAAGGGTAAGGCATCCATGAGCAAAACTGAGCATGATTATTTAGATAAGACACGGCTATAGTAGTTTTAAAAAAAAATAACAAAATAAAACAAAATAGCAACCACAAAACCCAATGCTTATACATATCCAAAAGTGTTACAAGTAAGGCTTAAACTGATGTCGTTTATGTTTTTAAACTTTTTATAATTGTAGTTCATCCAATCACTCAGGCTCATGGTTAACTTGAGTTCATTTAAAATATGCTCAATAGCCAGGCATGCTGGCAAATGCCTTTAGTCCCAGAACTCAGGAGGTAGGTAGAGACAGGAAGATCTCTGTGAGTTTAAGGACAGACTGGTTTATACAGAAAGTTCCATAACTACAAAGTGAGATGCTGTCTCAAAAGAATAAATAAAATAAAATACACTCAAGTATAMCTTTTCCAACTCTTACTAGCTCAACTCTGKTTTTTTTTTGTTTTAATGTTTATTATATTGCAACAAAACAAACACAAATGCATACTTGTTTTTAAAACTGTGAGGTATCTATACATTCCTTATAAACATAATTTGAACCATATAAAATGACATCAAGTGATTAACTGCTGAATAAATAGTAACGCCACACAGAATGAACTGCCATTTATAAAATGTATAATTATGGCTTTAACTTTTAAAGAAAATTACCCATGTGAGGAGTAAGTAACATAAATAGTATCAGGTTTAAAAATATTAAAGATATTTTAATTACTGGCTCCAATCATAGTACCAATCTCTTAATATGATTAAGTTAAAGTCACTACTGAGTAACAATGAAAAGTTCAAGTATGAGATAGCTACCTTCAGAGTGACTAAGATGACACTAGTGGGAACCCTAAGGCTCAAATACAGTTTTAACATATCACATTTAACAAACTATTATTGTAGCAAAAATGAAAATATAAATCAAATCTCATGTATTGATTCTTCTAGCCTACCTGTGTCTTCAATAAATTCCACACATTTTTCAACAAATAGTGGTATAGGCTTCTCAGCTGTAACCAGATCTTGGAGGGGCATCCCAAAGTAATTACTTTCCCAATTTCTACGTGTTGGTGGGTTGAAGGTCTTAGTTTTCTTTTTCTGCTACAAGAAAACATATTCAAATTAAAACTATTAATGTTTATCTTCTCCAAATTATTACCAAACAATGTAAATAAGTACTTTGGATCAAAAGAAGTATTTAAAAGCTACATCCAACCCAAATGCCTAGTAATATCAGCCCTGATAAATTCTGCTAGATAAAAACAGAACAATGGAGACAGAAATGAATGGGGGAGGAGAAAGGGGGCCGGGGAAGCTGACTATAAGAAAACAGTCTCTTTGGAAAGAAAGTCTAGAGGTTAGAAAAATTAAATAGCAAGAGATTGGGAAAAAAGTAATTTCTCAATGTTAACACAAAGGACTAACAGATACTAAATGTCCTTCCTCATTTTATATGTGATCTATCAACTTTAGCCTTTATTGTGGTTTTGTCTAACTTTTATTTGTAAGAACAAATTATTCTTGATTAAAAATGAGGCTGACTCCATAAACTTTTAATTGCCACCTTTTTCCCATTCAGCCTTCCCATTTTTTACTATCTATTCCCTTTATATTTTAACATCTAGATATTTAATTGTCTAAAGAAACATACAAAACATCTTCAGAAAAGTAAAATAATTAAACAAGAATTTCAAAATCTAGTATCCAAAAGAAAATGGTTTCTTCAGTAGTAAGTGAACATATTAAAAACATACTGAACACTGTCTGAAATCTCAAACTATTCAGGGGATTCTATCTCAACCTTTCTGGATTAGATGTTATCTCTGTAGATGAGTCTGTTGCAAACACCCAGCTAGGGATCTCTGAAGAACAGAAGACGAAGTTTTCAAACATAAAAAGTTAGAGCACTTGACACCCCAGATTCTTGCAATCCAACGTCAGCTACAATTTTTTATTCTACCTGAAAAAGCAAACCAAACAACCAGACAAAAGCTAATAACCACGCCCTCCTCTCCAYTCTCAAGCCTAGTCATGTAATCCATTAGTTCTGTTGCTGACTTACAAGTAGGAGAGCAGCGGAAGGAGTAGCAGGAAAGGAGGTACAGAGACCATCATCACACCTTATGCCCCCAAATAGCTCTCATTTCCTCCATTCCTTCTAYAGGAAACTTGTTTTAGTCTCTAGACTAAATGAATAGTCTTGAATCTTGAATAGTTTAGTCCTTTCAATTTCAGATTCTTTCACCCAGCAAACTGCCAGGGCTCAGAAATCTAACTTTCAAATCCTGAATCACTAACACTTTCTGGTAAGAAAGAATATACACCTCTTGTTAAGTACAAACTATTTACAACAGGTCATTACATTACAGTGTTCTGGTGCAAAATCTAACTTGCCTATAATTTTATTTTCCAAATGACCATCACCAAAGCAGCTATGTGCAAGGAAGTAGAAGAGACTGTAACTTAAAAGGTAGATAGARGGGAAAGTGGCTATGTTCTTTTTTTCTTGGAAGAAGTGAGATAGATGCTTTTCAAATTACAAACTAATAACTTTATTAGAATTTGAAAGGAAAATAAGCTCTGAAGCAAAACTGATTTTGTCTGTTTATAGAAATAACGTGAATTGCCAAAGAACAACAACAACAACAACAAAAAAAACCCAAAAACAAAACAAAAACCCTGTTACTTAACATCAATGCCTAGAATCTAGTAGCATGAATAGAAAAGAAATTCTTAARTCTGCAACATTAAAAAATTACTTAAGAGTAAGATAYCTGGAACTGGACAGATGGCTCAGTGGTTAGGAGAGTATACTGCACCTACAGAGGATTTGAGTTTGGTTCCCAGCACCTATGCTTGGTGACTCCACAAGGACCTTATGTTTCTGGCATTAATAGATACCTGTACTCATATGCACATACCTATATGCATGAATAGACATGGGACACACACATACATATAATTAATATTTTTTAAAGTCAACTAACTAGTTAAGCCTTAATTGTTGCAATTCACTCTTAAGAAATACTATTTTTATTATTGGCCTTGCAAAATCAATTTAAACTCTGAAATGACTGAAATATAACCCCAGCTGAGGATGGAGAGAGGGAAAAAAATAAAGACTTCACTTTGTCTTAGAATGTCTAAATATTTCACTAAATTTGGTGGTTAATAAAAGGAAGCAGGCCAGGTATGATGGTGCACACCTTTAATACCAGCACTCAAGAGGCATAGGTGGGTCTCTGTGAGTTCAAGGCCAGCCTTGTCTACAAAGTGAATCCAGGACATTCAGGGCTCTGCTACCCAGAGACCCTGTCTTGAAAAACCTTAATAAACAAATAAGCAAATAAATAAACAAACAAATAAATGGAAGTAAAATAAGGTAGATTACCTAACTCAAAAGTATATTTCAGGGCCAAAAGCTAATTTTGAAATTTAAACAGATTTGGTGCTAGTAAACTAACAGGCAATCTTATAGGAAGGGACACTTTAATACAGGTCTGCTCTAATTAATAATCATTATAGGGGGAGGAGGTTGACCTATGTGACCAATAACTTTTCTAATGATGCCTCAAAAGAAGTCTGCATGTTGAAAAGTCCTTCCGGGCAAGGCATATGGGTGTGACCTTAGCACTTGTGAGGCCAAGGCAGGACTGCTACTAGTTCAAAGTCAGTCTGGGGCCACAAAATGAACTCAACCTAGGGTATGTAGAGAAACTGTTTAAAAAAGAAAAAGAACAGAAAAGCTTTAGATAAGATATATCTTTCAAATAAGTTAAAATGCATACAACTGTTTTTTGTTGTTGTCCTATAATTTATAATGCTTAGCCAACAGAATCAATCCAGGGAGTTCTTCACAAGTTTAAGAATTTCTAGGATTTCACTTTGTAGCCCAGAGCTGATCTTAAATTAAAATATGTTTCCCTCTCCCTCCCAGGATTTACATGCCTGACAGATGCAGGATTTTAAGCTCTTCACATACTATTAAGATCCATCTCTCAGCTAGAGTTACTGATCTATATAGCCATTAATTCATACTAATTCAACATAATTTTTAAAAAGCAAAGATATATTTTATATAGTTTTTAAAAAACAAACAGTAAGAAATGGAATCTCCAATTAGAAACAATTTTGCCAATGAAAATCAAGACCTAATTTACAATAGTCCAATTTTAATTGTTATTACCATCACTGAAAGATTTAAACTGCCCTGCCTACCTACCTATCTACCTGTATTTTTGAGACAGGATTTCTCTGTGGAGCCTTGGCTGTCCTGGGACTCACTCTGTAGACCAGGCTGGCCTCAAACTCAGAGGTCTGTCTGCCTCTGCCTCTGCCTCTGCCTCTTGAGTACTGGGATTAAAGGTGTGTGCCATTACCATCCTGCTGCCATTTTAAAATCAAATCTTATGTTTGCAAAAACATACTCACAGTAAAACAAATTCTATTTGTAAATAATGTGAACTTTGTTATCAAGTAAGTGTACAGCAGATAGTTCAAAGTCTCAGTATGGATAAGTAGGACCAGGAAAAGAAATAGTTTTCTTCTCCCACTTACTACAATAATATTAACAACATATAACAAATAATATTAAAACCATACAAACAACAAACTGAACAAAACTTAAGCCCAGCAAAAGACAGTTAACTAGGTTTTCAAAGAACCTTAAGCAAGAAAATCTGTAACTCTTAGACATTGTCTTTTAGATAAACATCAAGTAAGGAATGAGGTAATGAAGAAATGTAAAGAGACTTAATTTTTTGGCAGCAGGAAGGAAGGAAGGAAGGAAGGAAGGAAGGAAGGAAGGAGGAAGGAAGGAAGGAAGGAAGGCCTCACTATCACTATGACAAAAAACACTAGAATAAAATATTAAGGACCATCACTCCTATTACATATACCCAAATACATGGGGTTTGGTAGCAATTACTTTAAAACATATTCATGTATGTGTACTACATTTACATTCCCCCTCTTCATCTTCTCCCTCCAAGTTCCTCTCTAGAGACACACCTACTCTCAAATTCATGACCTTTTTTTATTACTGTTATACATATGTGCATATATACATACATATATATATATATACACACACAAATTAATATACAACTACAACCTTTTGAGTCTTTTTAGTTTTGTTCATGTGTGTATTTTTATGGTTATTTGGTATTAGATATCCAATTAGGAGGTTCTTCACTGGGGAAGACTAATTTTCCCTCTCAGTCATTAACTGCCTGTAGCTCTTTATATGTAAGTAGGGTTTACTATCATGTTCTTTCTTTCTTCCTTCCTTCCTTCCTTCCTTCCTTCCTTCCTTCCTTCCTTCCTTTCTTTCTTTCTTTCTTTCTTTCTTTCTTTCTTTCTTTTTCAAAGTCTCTCTTGTTATTAGTTGCTGCTCTAAAATACTGGGTAGATTTTTTTTTACACAGACATCTTCCATACAAGCTGGTTCCAACTTTCCTTCCACTCACATGCATTCAAATTTGTCCCCTCACCCTTGGCATGCTTCTAAATATCTTATACTAAGTACCAACTACTGCTTTACAATGCCTAGTTTTCAGTTCTCATTTTCCTTGACTTCTCAACAGTCTTTTTAGTGGACTTCTAGACCACTCCAATCTTGCCTCATGGCATTCTTTTCAGTGTACTCTGTAATATGAATGCCTGACTCATCCTTTATCTTCTTCCCATCTAAACTCACCCTCTTAGTAATACCATCCACATACTCCAATTCACCTTTCCCCTGAACTTTAAAGTAAATAAATTAACTTTACACCAAAGTCTAAGAAACTTGCTAACATGTCCAAAATTCCTGATGTTTTCCGTAAAACAAACTATATCTATACATGTCATTGGCTGGCAATTCCATCATTTCAAGTTGCTTGAGCTAAAAATACTGAAGTCATCTGTTGTGGAATTCTGTCCTCTGAGCATGGTATCTATTTTTGATTACCCACAGAAGACTTCTGTAACACTGAGCCTACTAACATAACATTCTCWTATAGGAGTAGGCTTATAAAGTGGGCCACAAAGGACTTATCAACCAAAACAGCTCATCCCACCTTCAGGATATATAAGTAGCTAACATTTCTGGGATTTAGGGGGATTCTGGTGGTGTAGCTGCCTGTGCTTCCACAAGTAACTCCCTACCCCATCTGTGCTCTTATAAGTAAACCCAATTAAGCTTATTAGCTCACAAAAACTACAACTGGGTGGAAGCATTTCTTTGGGTTACTCTCTGTGCCATATCTGGAGTTTGTTCATGTCTCCCCAGGAAAAATTTCAACATAATCCTTGATCTCTTTCTTTTCTTCCCACACCTTCTAGTTGATAAGTAAATGTATAGAAATGCATGTGATTTTTTTAAACCATCTTTACAGTTACATCTTTGTGTTTACAAAGCTACCATCATATCATGTATTTGGATTATAATGACTGTTTCTACTGCAATTCCCTATACTCCTAAGCCATTCTCAWGAGAGCACCCAGAACAATGCTGGGTCTCCAACTAATTGCCTGCAAGCCTTGAAATGCCATGTATTCCATCTCTATACCTACATATATACATTTTCTTTTGACCTCACTCTCTACTATTTTCATTATTTAGTCTTTCCAATTACATGATGTCTTTGATATTTTAACATGTCAACAATGCTCTTGCATTGGCTGTTCTCTTTGTATCACTACTCTAAGTCTTCAGAAGATTCACTGACAACAGTGTACATGGTAAACATGCGTATAAAATAATTCTATAACCAGCTTAGCATGGTGACTCATAAAATCCCAGCATTTGGCAGCAAGGTTGAGAAAAATGATCCAAGTTCAAGGGCAGCTTGAACTAAAGAACTTGACTCAATAAATCAATAAAAGAACTTACAAGATTTTTTTTTTTTTATAAAAACCTAAGAACAAACACTGTACGGTTAAACATTTTTTAAAAAGCAACCAAAGTTACGTTACTAAATAAAAAAAACAGGGCTGGGAAGAGGACTCAATGGGTACCTGAGTGGGCTCCCGGAAGCCAGGTAAAACTGTATGTAGTAGCATGTATCTGTAATCTGAGCACTTACACAGTGAGATGTGTGGAAGAGACAGAAGGACTCAGCAAGAAGCTCAAAGGCCAGATAGCCGGAGTACCAGAGTACCAGAAACAAGAGCCCCTGCATCAACAAGATAGAAGGTAGAAACCAACTCTACAAAGTTGTCCTTTGATCTTCACACTTAGTGCTATGGCATTCACATCACATATAAAATATTAAAGACAAATAAAATATAATTCCTAATTTTCAGGTAAAACTATTAAAATTTTTGTTAAAAAAAGACTAAACAAAAGAAGACTTAACCTACTCTAAAAGGAGGAATATGCTAAGAAACAAGAGATGGCTCAGTTTGATCCACAGTTTGATCCTAGTTCACTTTCTGGGGCGCATATAAGGTGGAAGCAGAGAGCTAGCTCCCACAGGCTGTCTTCTGATTTCTATACATATGCATTCCATGTACATGCCTACATGCATACATACAAACAAATCAAAATGTTATAAAAAACCTTTTTTAAAAAGGAGATAATCCATGTGGTATACATGCATATAAACACATATGGTATATACACACATACACATATAGACACACATATGATAGAGTATTAAGATATACTGGTGTCTGAGTTAAAAATAACCTGAACGGGGCAAAGATAAAAATAAGAAGCATGAGGCTAATCCTTTTTCTTTTTTCTTTTTTGGCTAAAGACTCATACAAAATAGAAAACAACAACAAAAGCAAACTAAAACACAGGTAGGGAACAGGYATTTTTTTAAGTCACACAGACTAAGCATAAAAATAAAATCAATTAAACATTTAAATAAACAGAATTTAGACTTAAATCAATGGAGAACTTAATAAGGAATAAAAGGGTTCAACATAACAAAGGCTAGACTTGACAAACCCTCAGTCAATATCACATTGAACAGAGATTTCCTCTAAGATTAGAAGAAAATAAAGGTTTCCATTCTTACTCCTWATTCAACACACAAAGAATCAAGGTGGAGCCAAACAGGCAAGAGAAAGAAATAAAAGACACACAAGTAAGAAAGGAAGTAAAACTATCCTTATTTGCAGATGATACTCAGAAAAACTAAAATGCCATCAARAGACTATTATAACTGGTAAGCTGATTAAAATTGCAGCATTAAAAAAAAATCAATGTTTTCTCTAACACKAATAAAATTTCTGAAGATAAATAATGAAAACAATTCCATCACAAAACTATAATAAAACAATACCTAAGATTAAATTTGAACAAGAAAATGAAAACCAAGTAAAATAAAAACTACTAAACTCAGAAGAAAAAAGCAATTGAAGATGCAAAAAGAAGAGTTTACAGGCTTATAGGTTGGAAAAATTATTAAAATGTCCACAATATAAAAAGGGAAAAAGGATCTATGCTCTCTCCACCAGCTGAGCAAGATGCCCAAAGGAAAGAAGGCTAAGGAGAAGGTGGTCCCGGTCACTGCCGTCATCAGAAACAGAAGGCCAAGAAGGTGGTCAATCCTTTGTTTGAGAAAAGGCCCAAGAATTTCGGCACTGGGCAGGACAAAAGAGACAAAACACACACGCTTTGTCCAATGTCCCCTCCCACCCCCCCACTACATCAGGCTGCAGCAGCAAAGAGCCATCCTCTATCAGTAGATCCACCTCCTGCCATTAACCAGCTCACCCAGGCCCTGGGCAGGCAAACAGCTACTCAGCTGCGTAAGCTTGCCCACAAATACAGGCCAGAGACAAAGCAGGAGAAGCAAAGGGTACTGRCCCGTGCTGAGAAGAAAGCCACTGGCAAAGGGAACACCTGTCCTCTGAGCAGGAGTCAACACAGTCACCACCTTGGTGGAGAATGMGAAGGCTCGGTTGGTGACTGCCCATGATGTAGACTCCATTGAGCTGGTGGTTTTCCTGCCTGCCCTGTGTCGTAAGATGGGGGGAAAGGCTAAAGAACTCACCACTAAATTGGGTTAAATGTACACTAAGTTTTCTGTACATAAATATAATTACAAAATTATCTTTAAAAAAGGGGGGGATCTATATGTTCAGTGCGGCCTCCATCAAAATACCAATGACCTTCACAGAACTAGAAAAATATCATAAAATTCATATGTAAGCATAAAACATCTCAAATAGTCCAGGAAATACTGATCCAAAAGAACAAAGCTGGAAGCATAAAAATAATATCTGAAGAGACAGTACAGAACCACATACATACCAYAGAAATACATACAAAGCCATTGCATAAAACAGATAGGCCAACGGAGCAGAACAGATTCCAGAAATAAACACACATCCCTATGGCCAACTACTATTTTCAATCAAAGTGTAACAAATACAAAATGGAGAAGGGACAAGCTCTTCTAATATTTTCAGAAAACTGAAACAACACCCATCTCTTGACATGTACAAAAAAAAACAGTTTAAGAGAGATTAAAGACATAAATGTAATAATTCTCAAAACCACAAGCAGTCAAGCAGTATAAAAAAGTATATGGGAAACACTGAGACATCAGTATAGGCAATGGTTTTCCTAGAAAGGACCACAAAAGCACAAAACAAAAAAGTGAAAGATGACAAACAAGATTACATTAATTTTTTAAGCCTTTACATAGAAAAGGAAGCAATGAATAAAGAGAAGAGACATCCTTTATAATTGCAAAATATATCTCATAGAGGGTTAATATACAGTTTGTATAAGGTACTCAAACTTATTTAAAAAAAAGACAATCTAACTAAAATAGACAAATGATCTGGACAAGTTATCTCTCAAAAGAAGCCATACAAAGCCCAAAAATATAAGAAAAAATGTTAGTATTAATATNAGAAATACATACAAAGCCATTGCATAAAACAGATAGGCCAACGGAGCAGAACAGATTCCAGAAATAAACACACATCCCTATGGCCAACTACTATTTTCAATCAAAGTGTAACAAATACAAAATGGAGAAGGGACAAGCTCTTCTAATATTTTCAGAAAACTGAAACAACACCCATCTCTTGACATGTACAAAAAAAAACAGTTTAAGAGAGATTAAAGACATAAATGTAATAATTCTCAAAACCACAAGCAGTCAAGCAGTATAAAAAAGTATATGGGAAACACTGAGACATCAGTATAGGCAWTGGTTTTCCTAGAAAGGACCACAAAAGCACAAAACAAAAAAGTGAAAGATGACAAACAAGATTACATTAATTTTTTAAGCCTTTACATAGAAAAGGAAGCAATGAATAAAGAGAAGAGACATCCTTTATAATTGCAAAATATATCTCATAGAGGGTTAATATACAGTTTGTATAAGGTACTCAAACTTATTTAAAAAAAAGACAATCTAACTAAAATAGACAAATGATCTGGACAAGTTATCTCTCAAAAGAAGCCATACAAAGCCCAAAAATATAAGAAAAAATGTTAGTATTAATATSATTGAATATCAGGGAAATACACATCAAAACTAGTAAAATACCATCTCATACAGCTGGGGAGGTAGCTCAGTGTGTAGAATGCCTGGCACACAGCATGAGGAGTACTGATCTCTAGTACCAAAATAAAAAGCCGAGCATGACAGTATAAGCATATAATGCTTGCACTAACAATCTGAGTTTTATCCCTGGTACCCAATTCTTCTTCCCTCCATGCATATACCCATATCCACACAATAAATTATTTAATGGTCTAACTTTAAAAAAAAAATGGAAGCCTTTTATTAACATGCATGTGTAGACTTACTCTTTAAAAGCACCTGTGTATGAGCAACCACATATGTGTATGTTGGATGGGTGCATTCATCCTAAAGCACATGTGTAGGTGTCTAAAGACAATTTGCAGGAGTAGTTTTCTTCACCATATAGGTTCTAAATATCAAACTAAGTGATCTAGGATTGGTAGCAAGCACCATTACCTGCTGAGCCATCTTGCCAGCTGCTGGTTTGGTATTTTTGTTTGTTTTCATTTTCTTTTTTTTGGGGGGGGGAGGGGCAACATGTTTTACAAATAAAATTAAGAAAAATGTTAGTCATATGAAGCAATTTGAAAATCATTAAAGGCATACTGTGAAGAAAGCATGCTGTTTGCTAG
The DNA here is from genome assembly GCA_002335545.1 of Apodemus speciosus. NCBI lineage: Eukaryota > Metazoa > Chordata > Mammalia > Rodentia > Muridae > Apodemus > Apodemus speciosus. The sequence continues at coordinate 124,806 of BDUI01001382.1, forward strand.
GTCTGGACTTCTAGAGCATGCAAAGACAATGTACAAGAATTTTAGTCAATGGACAAAAAAGAAGCAACAACAGTGTGTTCAAACTCTTATTTCACTGGATGACAACTGTTGAGAGACAGTAAAGTGACAATTGACTAAGCCTTTGACAAAGATGAATTCCCAGGTTGAAGGTACATAGATTAGTTGTTTTTATTTCTTTGCCATTTGTGGTTAATAGTTTTCTGGGAAATGGTGTCAGTTACCAAGTTGTTGAGAACTAACAATGAGGTATTTGCTAACCTTGAGCTTTTAATCTTGTTTTTATTACCTTCTTCAAGCAGTCATTGGCAAGGACCAAAGAACTGTGGCTATGACTCCAATACTTTTTTTTTTTTTTTTTTGGCTACCTTCTGGCTTTGCACTGTCAGAATTCTCTATCATTCCTCCCTGAACAGAACTGAGATACTTTTGTCTTACTCATAGTATCTCTACATGTAGTATTAAGAACCTTTCCCTGCATTAAGACTGCTGTTTGACAGGTCTGGACTTCTAGAGCATTTGTACCTCCACTCTCCAGTCAAATAATTCTGCTGGCAATTATATGGAAGACTCGTAGAACATGAATAACATTTATAATGGTTACACTTTTAATATAAATGTAAAGTTCTAGAGCAATATTTCTCCAGGCTCTATACCATGTCTTTCTCTTTTAACACCCAATTCCAGTTTCTCCATTACTTACACTAAAGATGTGTTCCCTGGCAAGTCAGATGTCACAGCTCTTGGTATCATTCTAGTATAAGAGCATATCAATTTCTTATAATGAACCACTCTATTGTTTTCCAAACCTTCATGCTGATAACCTTCTAGTCTTTGCTGTTTTAACTGTTATTTCTTATCCTTCCCATCTGACTACTGAGGACTCTGGTGTTGGGCTTGGAAGCAATGGAAGGAGATGATAGGTAGCTACCATTAGACAAGCTGTACTTCTTTCAGGGTATGATCATAACCTGGGAAGCAAAGAGCTCTCAGGACTGTGTGGAGTTAGTTCTACAAATGTCAACTCCTCTACAACTTAACAGCTTGCTATTGATGATGACATATTGCATATATTATACATGGTAAAGAATAAGTGAGAAATGTGCACTTTTTATTTTGATTTAAAATGAACTAGAGAAAAAGAAGTGCTTACTCAAGTGGAGAAAGTATCTAACCAAAAGCAACAGAAAGTGACTGAGCAATTATTAGACTACTGTATGAACTATAATTTATGCAGCAATGATTCAATAGTTTTTATATTTGCCTGTATCTTTGATTGTCAATGGTGCCATAATCTGCTTGTGTGTATTGTGTTTGTAAATTTTAGTTTTTCATAGAGGTTATATAGTTTATAGTATTAAATAGGAAATAAAACTATTATCTACATATATTTTATTAATTCAACACATACCTTTTAAACTGTGCTCAAATGCAACGCTCCCCAAAAATTGTCACCAATCTTCTAAAATACATTCTATTCTCTCAATTCACTTACTTCTACCATTTTACTAAAATGATAGTACACACACACACACACACACACACACACACACACACACACCTGAATCTTTCTTAAGCTCTCATCAACATTCTTTAACTTTCACCCTAAGAACTTGTTCTTTGGCTTCTATAAAAGTCCCAATTCTTTTTCTGTTCCACTGCTTACAACTACTATTCTACATAACTCTACCTGAGCGCTTTCCTCCTCTAGATGTTTCATACCCTTAAGTGAATAATCTAATCCCTGTTTAAAGCCTTCTGTCTTAGTACCACAGTTCATAAATCTGATCTTGACACTGATTATGTCCACTTGAATGCTAACAAATATTTCAAACGCAACATAAAAAGTAATTAATAAGTATCTACTAAATAAAACTATCTAGTTGCTCAAATCACAATCCCAAGATTCAATATTGAGTTTTCCCTTTCTCTTTTAACTCTTCCTAGTGAAGAAATCAGAAGCATGTTAGTACCTTTTTCAGAATACTATTTATAATCTAGTAACTGCTCTTTTTAGTATGTGTATTAGACATAACATACATAATCTAATACTTAATGAATCTAATACTTAAGGAACACTAACCAAAAAAACCAAAAACCTATAAGCAGTGACCCATAAGATTTTTACTACACAAGTTTTCTGTTAATAAATCTATAAAGTATTGTTGGCTTGTTGACCAGACATTTGAAATTTTCTTTTTAAGATTTATTTTTATTTTATGTGCATAAGTGTTTTCCCTGAATGTTATATCCATACATTAAGTCCACTGTATGTGGAGACCAAAAGAGGGTGTAGATTTCCTGCAACTAGTTACAGTCTGTTGTTACCTGCCATGCTGAGAACGGTCTTCTCCAACAGCACCAAGTACTTTTAACTGCTGAGCCATCTCTCCCATCCCATCCTTCATCAACAATTTTATTTACCTAATTACACATTCTTTGAGTGTTACTGAATGGTTGTTCCTAATTTTAAGGATCCCATCTGAATCATATCAAAAAATTGTTACTTGTATGGTTACAGGCCTTATGAATATATGTGGACACAACAGCGTATTTAAAAAATGACGAATTTTCCTGTGTGTAGAGTTCCAAATTACTGTGAAGAACAGAAAATTTGAGGAATTCAGTGTCCTCAAGAAATATCCAATCTGTCATGGAAAAAAAAAAAAAAAGGAAAACCTATACTTCACCACCAGTTATTTAATAGTACAATGTAGTTCATTAAATGTGAAAATGGCAAAAGGCAGAACTTTATTTATATATATCAGATAGGAGGTCAGAAACAGTTCAGAAATCTAAGGATCTAATTAGTCTATAAGTCTTCTTGCCCCTAAATACCTGACTGCCTATTTGTAAGGTTAAGGACAAGAACTTAGAAATTGCCATTTACTGCTTACTGTATATCAGACATTTGTTAAAATGATATGCACAATCTTAATCTTCACAACAGCATTGACACAATTACTATATGTTGCACTTTGATAATCTTAGAATTTAAAACTGTATAAGTGAATGGCAAGGGTAGAAAAGCAGAGTTCCCCTATAAACAACTTTAGGTACCTAACTGAGGAGTTTGAACTCTATACACATACTACAAATATGTTGTAGGAAAAGGGAACAGGTGTTTCTATTTTAGCATAATTCCTCAGAGTAATAGAGCAGTCTGAACTAATGCTGAATGGAACAGAGAAACTCAGTTAAAGAATAATTACGCTGTGAATACTGGTAATGATGTGGAGAAACTGGATAGACCATCATCGCCAGTGGAAATTTAATATGGTACACCCACTCAGGAAGACAGTAAGGTAGTTTCCTTACAAGACTAAATATGAAATTATCTTATGATCTAGCAATTATAGTCCTATTCTAGAAACACAGACTCATTATTTCTTTAAGAAAAAACCCAAACCCAATTGTTCACAGAAACTATACCTAAAACATAACCAACCCAATGCCCTTCAACAATTTTAAAACTGGATATACTCATACCGTAGAATACTACTCAGCAATAAGAGAGAATGATTGAAAAATGCAACAATTTAAATAAACCCAAAGGGAATTATGCTGGATGAAAAAAGTCAGTCCTAGAAAGTTACCTACTGTTCGATCTCATTCATATATTCTTGAAGTGACAGAAGTATACAACAGAAAACAGGTTAGAAGGTGTAGGCAGGTTAAGAATGAGGAAAAGGTGAGGAAGAGAGTGTGATTATAAAAGAACAGAAAGGCTGTCTGGTTATAAAACTGTTCTTGCATCTTTACTGTACAGACCTATGCATATGAAAAATTTCACAATTAAATACACATATAAACAACCCAGAAATTGGAGAATTAAAAAGCAGACATCTAGCTAATACCAATGCAGTGGCTGTGATATTGTACTATAGTGTGACAAGATGTTATGCTATTGTAGCAAACCTGAGATCTCTATCATGTCTCACAATGACATGAAAATCTACAATTATCACAAAATAAAATACATGGCAATAATACAAGTAAGAAGTAATAAAAATCCCAACTAAGACTGCAACAATGGAGTAGAAGCAACATATTTGAGAGCAGACTAAAGAGCAGCTGAGTATGATGAATAGCAACAGTATGTAGCTCTGGTCCATAGCAACACTTGTAGCAGCACTTTCCTAAAAACACAATCTTGCTCAATCATGAGGACAGAGAAGCAAATGCTATGACCTATGAGGAAAAACCTGCCTTTCTAACTGAACAGGTACAAACATGCCACATATACTTGCAGTCTTAGAACTTCACTGGAACTTCCTTAAAGACTAGGTTCAGTTGTACCAATGTTTCTCAAATTTCAGCACTGGAGTTTTTTGGGCTGCATAATCCAGAGTTGTGAGAAATGAATTTTGGCATATCAGTAGCATCCTTGACTTATATTTATTATATGCTAGGGCAACAACACTCCAACCCAATAGTGACAGCCAACCATTGTTACATGGTCCCTAAAAAGTAGTATTACACTGAGAACCACTGGTATTGGTTGGTGAAATAAAAAGTAAGGCATCAAGTCTGGTAAATGGATTCAGAAAACATTCTTGAGAAGTTTGAGAATTTTAACTTAAAGAAAAAGGTCTTTTAGACAGTCTCTGGACTTAATTCAGAAAACTTCCTTCTATAAAATAGTATTTTTCTAAAAAAGGACATCAACATCTACAATCCATCTGATATATTTATTAATGCCATTAACAACTTAAATAATAAAATATAAACTTAAGACTGATCTGGACAGGGTACTGCCACAAAATCTTGTTTTATAAGTATATCTGTAGATTTTTATCACTGTTTTCCAAATAACTACATTCAAAAGAAATTAAGTTTTAAATAATACACAGAATTTCATTTTTAAAACCACTGACATTCTTTTTCTCATTACCTATCAAATACTTAATATTTAAATCAACTCCAATGTTTTTCAGTCAATGTGTTAGTGAAGACAAAAAAATTGAAAAAAGAAAGAAAAATTTGAGTGTCTGCGTCTTCTCTCACATTTTCTAATAAGAATTCTTTCTTAAGCTGGGGACCACAGGTCTTTAGAAAGTGAAACTATTAAACTCCAGTTAAATTTTCTGTATGCACTTTTCCAGGAGAAACATCTAAATCTTTCTGCAGACTTTTAAAGGCTAAAAAATAATTTCTAAAAGTTCAAAACAATTATTTTATACAAAGTATGAAAAGTGTTCCATATTTATAGTAGGGTAACACTAAATAGAATCACAAGATCACTTTTTTTTATACCCATGTATTTTATGCTAAGGATTAGAGACATGAAAAATTATTTTAGTTAAAAAAAAAACTTTCTTTCTACTAAAGTCTGCTTTGCTGTTTTGAAACAAGGCCATGCTATGCAGACAAAGCTGACTCAAGATCCTCCTGTGTCAGCCTCTGGAGTATGGAGATCTAATAGGCATATGCCACTATGCCCAGCTCTATTTTTCAAAGGCATAAATTAATTTCTGTTTACTTGAGAATCCCCTTATCATATCAACTGAGCCATCAAGAAAACATTATAGAGCTAGAAATCATAAAAACATTATCTACTGCTTTTCCAAGATCAAGCAGGATCATTTACAATACACTAAAGTTAGCAGTACATAAACCAGAAATGTTATAAATTTACCTGTCTTCCAAGAGGAACTGCCCATCTATTTATTTAAAAAGTATTCTGCATTATAGAAGAACTCTCTTGACACATTATATTCCTAACAATTATAATTTATATGATGCACAATAAGCAACTTTTTAG
>BDUI01001382.1:131459-161182 GCA_002335545.1 Apodemus speciosus
TACTTTTAAAATTAGATATTTCAATCTATGTCTAAAAAGAAATAAATCAAATATATAATATAGAAAAGAACAAACTCAAGAAATGACAAATGGAAAAATATAAGGGGAAATAACTATACTATAATCTGAATGTATATAGTATCATAAATCATCAGTGTGACCAGCACTGAAATTCTATTAAAAAAAAAATCATAAGACTGTATGTCACTCATGTTGCCCAAGATGTTCTCAAACTACTAGGTTCAGGATAYCCTGCCGCAACCTCCCACATGGCTAGGGCTATAGGCACATGCATGCCATCATGAATGACAATAAACCAAACTTAATTTTATGCAGAATTATAAACCCCACACACCTGGCTAATGATTTAAAAGGTCATTTTAGCATATCATTAAGAAAGTAATAGAAATAATAAACAAAGCCAGTGTTTTCTGGGTAAGATAAAGAGAAGGAAAATTCAAAAAATTCAATTTTACTAGACTTGATTCCTAGAGAAACAGCCAAGGGAATAGTTAAATCTGTATTGGCTTCTATCTAAATAACTGAAACTTAACTGAATAAAAAAAGTATCCGCTTTCAAAATAAACTATAATTACTAAACGGATTCTTCTGTTTCTATATAATTTTTTTTTCACTATGACAAAGACAAGGCCATTCATTTATACCAAATTCAACTGATCATAGGACAATATACTGTTAAGCCAAGGATATGAATCATAAATAAGGCATCAGTCTTCCCCATAGTAGACATTGTAGTTCCCATCCTTTAGAAATTTATTCAGTGCTCTTGGTATAAAAGCTCAGATACAAGTTCAGTAGTGTATTGCTATTCCTCTGACTAGACTGTTAATTGGCTAAGAGAAACAGAACTCAATTCAAAACAAAGATACTAAAAATGATGTTCATTGAAAGATTGATGGAAAAATCAAAAAACAAAAACCACTTCTTCATTTTCCTAAGCATATTTTCCACAAAGGTAACCCTTAGATTCTCTTAAGAGTAGAACTCTAAATAATGGTTAAATAATTGACCTTTTTATCAACTGCTAATTTTAAGCAATAAATATTCCCCCCAAATAGGCTAACAAAATTCTAAAAGAAATTTTCAAACAATTTAAATGTTTTGTTAAATGAAGTCCTGCAGTAAATTCCATACCCTCAAAATTCCAGCCCCTCAAAAATCAAATCAAAAAACAAGAGATACATCTTTCAAGACCCTAATTTCTTCAGCTGTTAAGAGGTTAACTGATGTACACAAAAAAGTATATAAAAAAGAAAATTTACGAATTAAGTGACAATGGCGGCTAATAAAATGAGGTGGAGATTCCAGAAATTAGCATGAAAATCAAGTGGCAGAACAGTAGAAAGACTGGTAGCTCTTAGCCTACCTGATGGTCAACCAATCGTGGAGCATGCTCTGAAAAGCCCACATCATAGGAACATGGGAGGGGCAAGTACTAGTACATGACCCATGACTACTTTGGCCTTTTTTTCTTTTTTGTTCTCTGGGTACCAGATCAGGTGAATATATCAAACTTCTCTGCTTCTCTGTATCTTCCCTGAGAACTGTATGATTTTCTTTAACTACCCATGTATCACTCACTGTAAAGTTCATTATAAAGAGGAGCAAGAATCTGGAAAGTCTCGCTTCTGCCCTTGAGACCAAGATTCATACCAGTATCAATAGAATTTTTTTATTAATTTTTTTCAGACAATATATTGTAATGTTTCCCCCTCTTATCTCTTCCCACATCCTCTCCAACGCCTTACCTACCTAATCTCCTTGCTCTCTCTTTACCGATAATCAAAACGAAAAGAAACCAACAAGACAGAAAGCTCAAGCAAACAAACAAGAATTACGGAGTTTGTTTTGTGTTAGCTAATTACTTCTGGGCACGGGGCCTGCCCTTGAGTGTGGTTGACATATCTAGTGACACATGTATCAATTGCAAATAGTTTCTTGGTTAGAAGTGAAAACCTGTCTACTTCACCCTCTCAGTGTTGGGACTCCATCTAGCTTGAACCTGTACTTATTTTAAGAAGGCTTTTAAATTAAGATTTTTGAGGTTCTAAAGACATTTTTACACCTATATTCTAAAGCATGTACTTTTCCAAGTTAAATTTCTCATCTATTCCTGCTTTCTTTTATACCCAGAACCTCCTGCTCAGTTGTCACAGTGAGCTAGGCCTTCTTACATCACTCACCAATAAAGAAAAATGTCCTATGGAGTTGCCACAGGCCAATTTTATGGAAGTATTTTTTTTTCTCATTTGAAGATCTCCACTTCGAAATGACTCTACCATTTGTCAAACTGACATAAAACCAACCAGCAAAAACAGAGACACATTAATGGATTAAACCATGTGTAGGTAACTCTCCAGTCATTCCCATACAGACTATTATTCTCCTGAGTGAGTGAAGAACAGAAGGGGGAAATGAATGGCAGTATTGAGAGATAGAAGGTTGTTCACATGAAATGTCAACACAAGTATGCGGGACCCTTACCACAAACCATTTCCAAACAGAAGGTGTTGGGAACAAGTGAAAGAAACTTATTCTAACTACTACTATTTATTTTTCAGACTCTATTTAATCATAGGATGAAACAGAATTCAAGGTCTCAGGCTCTAGGGGAACTGGGGACTTCCCAATAGCTGAATGGTTTCTGATGTAGGGAAACAGTTGTCTGAGTCCAGTCATCTCAGGGACAACTTGTAAGGACACAGTTGTCTGAGTTCAGACATCTCAAGGACAATTTCTCCATCTTATTGGCAGGGTCAAATAAGTTCATGTTCTCAGACCCATGGGTCAACTCCCTTAATGGAAACTCCCTTGCTTAATCCCTTATGACAAAATAGGATTGGACAATACTAAAGTCCATCCTGTTTTCCATTGCTTTATGTTTTTATCCTTTAAATATGCTGTAAAACATTCCTTCGGGGTCATAGTTCAACTCCTGGGTCTGTTCTGCATCCATGATCTATTAGTAGTTGATTGATTAAAATAAATTTTTGTCAGTGTCATTGAGTTATGTCATCTGAGTTATATTGGATGTATATTAGATTTAGGTGAATGCCACAATAGAAGCCTTCATGTAAAAGAACAAAGATACTAAAGAGCTTAGAATGTTTTTATGATTTTAAAATCATAAGAAGATAGAATTATATTTATAGTCTTAGAGAAATGGGTCAATGGTTAAGAGCAATTGATGCTTTTTTCAGAGAACACATGTTTAGTTCCCAACACTCACACGGTGGTTCACAGCCACCTATAACTCCAGTTTCTGGTGATCCAGTGCCCTCTTCTGGTCTCATCAGGTATCAGAAACACAGGTGGTACACATACACACATGCAAGCAAACACACACACAAAACACCAATACAACAAATAAAACTATATTTAACTATATAAAAACGATAGATACCAAATTTTTAATATTAAGCAATCTTCTGTATATGCAGCATAAACCCAAATAGGTAAAGATTTTCATTTTGAATGTTTTTTGCTCACAAACAGATCTCAAATCTCTCATGTGAAAGTTAGTCAAGCAGAGTGAGACATGCCTTTAACCTCAATACTTGGGAGGTGGAGGTTAGAAGACCAAAAGTTCAGGACTAGCCTTAGCTAATAAGATCCCCAAAACAAAGGTCAAGTTTACAGTAAAGGGTCTGTGAGCCTGATATTTAAGAATTTTAAATAAATGCTCACAAACAAAACAGGTATATATTATCTCTTATATCTTTCTTGTCAGATTATAAAATTAAGTACTAATGTAATTCCTGTGTTTTCTACTCTCTGAAATAATTTGTATAACACCAGAATGACCTATCTCTTAAAATTACATGGGGCAGGCATTTCTTTGGTGGGAAAACTTAACTGCTACCTCACAATTAATTAAATGCTCTTTTAATTTTAATTTAGGCAAATTATCAAATCATTTATTTTAGATGTCTATTTTGTTTAAATTTTCAAAGTAGCATATACAAAACTACTGGTAGTATTTATTGGTATCTTCTATTTTCATGTAGGTGTAATTATATATATATATATATATATCAATTTCTATGTGGTTTTTATTTTTTAATATATTTTTATTAGTTCATTGAACATTTTGTACCTGTTTTGCTTATATTCACCCATCTCATTGTTTTTATTCCTAAGTGTTATTTATGGCTTCTGCATTTTCCCAATCATGGCAATTTTATTTGTTTTCTAGTCTTTCTGAAGAATCGACTTTTGGCTATTGATTTCCCATATGGCCTCTGAAACTGGATCTTTTTATAACTGTATGTTTATAAATTTCTCTCACCTAAACTACATGATCCAAATCTCTTCCCTAACTGCAACATGAATTATAACACACTCCAAATATCTTGAGTATTCCTTATTTAAAATGTTTGAAACCAAGTGTGTTTAATATCTCAATTCTCTTTCTCATTTTGTAGAATCTGCATAGGTAAAAGTTATCCTGAAGGAGAGACTCAAAGCTAAATATTAAATTCATTTATGTTTCACATACATCTTGTAAACAGTCCGAAGATAATTTTGTAATCCTACGGTACACTGGCTCTGCTTAGCTCCAAACTAGCTCTACAGTTCATTAAAAGCCCTTATAAATGTAATATTAATATTTCAGTACCTAAAAATTAGAACAATTTCTATTATCATCTTTTATATTTGCAGCCAGTTTGATGCTTTTGAATAATTGAAAATTTTTCTCCATCTAAATTTTTTCCTTAAAACGCACCTAAAATAAAACCACTGATTTACTTTTCTTTAGGTTTTGTGAAAGGTACTCTATGGTGATCCTTTCCCACTATGCTCACTTAAAAAAAAAATGTTTATTTGGACTACGGGTATCCCACTCTAACAAAGAATGTATTCTAGATACTGTTCTAATGTTTCTTTTTCTCTCATTGCACTGCGACATATGATGGCTCTGTTTTCCTAGATGAACATGCAGAGGTTGAATCAAAAGCTTTTTTGCAGCCGGGCATGGTGGCGCATGCCTGTAATCCCAGCACTTGGGAGGCAGAGGCAGGCGGATTTCTGAGTTCGAGGCCAGCCTGGTCTACAGAGTGAGTTCCAGGACAGCCAGGACTACACAGAGAAACCCTGTCTCAAGAAAACAAAACAAAAACAAAAACAAAAAAAAAAAGCTTGTTTGCTTGGACTCAAACCAGTGAAGCCAAGGTCTATAGAATACCACACTGATAGTACCTATTCTTGTCTGAAGCTGCAAAACCTATATTTATCTTTTGAAAACCATAATCTAGAACCACTTATATAACTCCAAACTTTATAAACATAAAACCTTCAATAAAATAATTTCTAAAAAGTTTTTAAGACTCCAAATACACAAACCATGGTCCTAATAATCAAAGCAATGTTACATGAGAGTCTAACACATTTCTGAAAAGAACTCTGAAGATGTCTGAGAATGTGACTTTAATCACATACAAGGTGTAAAAGTATAACTTATCAACACTAGTGTTGAGTAAAAAAATGCTGACATCAAATAGAGGTAATTAGCAAGTGACAAAAATTAAAGGCAGAGTACTCTTATTCTATGCATCTAAGATGATAGTGATTATAAACAACTATTAACKTATACACTTAATTAAAACAAAAGAATGAAAATCCCATAGCATTTCAATTATGACATGCTTTCAACTTTTGAACACATTCAGATTTGAGATCTGAAAGGAAAATAAGGGCTTACAATCAAAGAAATAACTGGAGAGTGAATGAAACTTATGAGGTAGCATTCTATTCAAGTAGTTGTATATTCAGTTGGTATAAAAGACCATGTTAAAAAATTCCAGAATATATATTTAGTATATTCTTACTCTGTGCTGAAGTAAGTTACTAAAAAAACTGAAGAAATAACACCTAATCACTAAAATACAGGCCTTTTGAATCTGGTGATTACAAACATATCCTTAAGACTATGCCTAGAACAAACTTTCACAAGAAAATGACTCATTCATTATGCTAACACGAAGGTAGCAAAATGAAAACCAAGGAAAAGTAACCAGCCAGTTTTAATCAATTTGCCAGATTGAAAACAAAAACACTAAAACACCACTGTTATTAGAGATTTTACATAGAGAATACATGATGAAGCACTTAATAGCAAAAATTCCATTCAGTTAAACCTCCAAATAAGCAAACAAACACAGCCATACTTCACACTCAAGCAAGATGGGATATAAACAACCAGAAAATCTGATTATTCCTGGAGTACAGGAACTTTTTACTATTCCTGCAACTACTTATTTAGTGGAAATTATACTAGAGGATGGAGAGTTGGACCAGTTGGTAAAATGTTTGTTGCACAAGCCCAGAGACTTGAATTCTGAGCAACACCCACATAAAAGCTGGCCAATATAGTAAGGATCTACTATCMCTRWTGCTCACTGGCTAAGCAGCCTAGTCAATCAGTGAGATCTATGTTCAGCTGAGAGACCCTGTCTCCAAAAAAAAAAAAAAAAAAAGAGTGAGCCATTTCTCTCTCCTCCTCCCTCTCTTCCTCCCTCTCAAGATAGCAAAACAATTAAGATTTGTGAACCAAACAGAAAAATAAACACATAAGTAAAGGCAATACTGAGGTAGAAAGACTACAGATTGAGTAGATCTCAATCTCCTTTAGGGGTCCAGTGATCCTTTCACAGGGGTGGCATAGCAGATATCCTGCATATCAGACATTTTCATTACAATTCATAACAACAGCAAAATTACAGTTATGACATAGCAACCAAACAATTTTATGGTTGGGGGGGGAGTCACCAAAACATGAGGAACTATATTAAAGAGTTGTAGCATTAGGAAAGTTGAGAACTACTGTTATAGATGCCTGACATTTATGAAAGTTTAAACAAATAAGTTGAGCATTAATTATTTAAAATGCTTGAATCTGGGAGTTTTTCATATCTCTATTTTTTTTTTCATTTTGTAATGTCTGCATATATAAAATGAGTTTATCTTGAGGATAAGCTTCAAGACTAAATATCAAAATCATTTATGTTTCACATATATCTTATAAATAGTCTAAAGGTAATCTTGTATTTCTAGTTTTCATTGATACCTATTAGGTATGGTTAGATATAAAATTATTCCACGGGTAATATCATGATGAGACCCAAAGGTTTCAGGTTTTAGAGCATTTTAGATTTTGATTTTCAAATTAAGGATGCTCAATTGGTCTATGTAAATTAGCAGAAAAGAAGCTTTGGCAGTGATAAAAGGTATGAACACATGGCTGGGTGTTGGGGTATACTCCTGTAATTTCAGGAAGCTGAGACAGCAGCACAAGTTCAAAGCCAGCCTTGAGTACACAGTTCAAGACTAACCTGAGGGACACAAGACCTTATTTCAAAAACAAAACCCAAACAAACAAACTAACAAAAAACCCACCTTAGATCTGTAGACAGGACTAATGATAAAAAAGGTTGTATGTGTAAAATGCCAGAGATATTTACTGTTAGTATCATATGCCATGAGGTCATAAGAGTATATTTTACATGTCTAAGCTAGATGAAAAAAATGGTTTAAATGTTTTGGCTATAGAATTAGGAAAATAAACACCATAGCTTAAACTTTGAAAATGTCTATCCAAGTAATAATGGGCAGTTTACTATACACTGGAAATCTAACTAGAGTACAATTATTCAAAATATCGTTATCTTTAATTGGTTCTGATAAATACCAATCAGCTGTAGAAATTTCACAATAATTTATTAAAACCTTAAAAAATTTAACTTATGTAACATTCAATACGCTGGAATAAAAATATACTGAATATTATCTTAATAACCACAAAATCCTTGAAGGCTTATGTGAAATCAAGTCAAATAGTAATAGAAGTTCCTAAAATACTGTGAAAAAAAGATGTAGAAAGCATTAAATACAACTTTAACACAAATCTGATACCACTAGATAAATTAAGTTATTGGACAAACCTTCCACTCATAATTTTCATGCTGAAGAATATAAACTCAGCTTTCTATTCCAAGTTAAATATCAAGAAATAAAATGCACTAAAACAAAATCTGTCCCTACCAAATATTTTAAATTTTAAAAATTAAAGAAATACCAAATGTAGTGATATTTTAAGTTATTAATGTCAAAAATAATTATTCTAAATATATATTTTTAAGGCAAAAGTGAGCACTTTTATAAATATAAACTTACCTTCTTATCTTCCTTTACTTTGTGGGTTTTCTTCTTTATCTTCTTATCATCTACCTCCTGGTCAGATGTGATTGCAGGATTATCAATACCACCTTTCCAAGTTTCAACAGGAGAAAGAAGTGGATCTTCTTCACTTCCACGATGTCTTCCTTTTCTTTTTGTTTTAGAAGTAGTGAAAGCCTCATCATCACTTGCATCTGAGTGTGTTCTTCTGTAGTACGACTTGGCTTTACTAAACAAAGTTTTAGATTTATATTTGTATTTTGAAGGCCTACGTTCCCCATGACTTTTTGAGGTTCTATCAGAAAACCCATTTTCTTCATCTCCTTGAGTGTTATTTACAAATGAGTTTCGAATTTTAATAATTCGATTCTGACTATCATCTGGGACAACATAAATCTCATCAGGATAACCCTTCTGTTTGAAAATTGTGTCAAGGGGTTCCGCATAGTTATCTGAAGAATCCATATCTTCAGGATGTGCCAAAGGCCCCCGGGAAGTCTGTTTTCTTGGGTTTTTACCAATACCAGCTTCAATTGTTTTTAAAAGGTTTGGATCCAGTTTTTTTACATTTGTTTTAGGTACAACTGGTTTAGGTTTAATAGGTGGAGGCACTTTATGGTTACGTTCATGATCATGACAATTTGGAGTGCTATGAACAGGATATTCATTTCCTTCCAAATCTAATCTGTATCTGGACCGGTCACTAGGTGTAGGAAGCAACTGTACATCATCTCCAATTGGACTATAAGGAGGTGGTGCTTCTGTGTCATCATCTGAATCAGGGTAGTTGTTGTAGGGAAAACAGTCTCTTGGAGATGGTAGGAAAACATCTTCACTTTGATGAGTTGATTCCCTTGTATTATCAGACAAATAGGAATTTTCTATCATATTTTTTTTCTCTAGAACATCACTGAAAAACAAAGTAAAAACCTCAGTCTGCCTATGATACTGAGATAAAGAATATAATGCTGTAAATTTAGCAGTTATCTCAGTTGCAATGTGTTCTCCTTCAGTCATTAACTCCTTGATAGCCTCATTTTCAAAAAAATCAGCTTGACTGTCAGTAACTGCCACCAGTTGTACAGGAATAGTATCTTGAACTTCTGATAGAAATGCACGAAGCATTCCCATTGATGCTTTCCTTTTTGCAGAATAAACTAATATATACCCATGAACCAGTTCATCTTTTCTTACTCCAATTGAAGAGTGGTATGACAATATTGTGATCTGTATTCGCCTCCTTTTTTCACCAATAATTTTGTCAAGCATTAATGAATTATTCTGTCCAGCTTGAGCAGCACTGCAAGAATGAGAGTCAAGGAAAGGTGAAAGAATGAGATCCACACTAAATGGATCGCCACACATGGCACACATGACAATTCTCAAGTCAGCTTCTGACACATCCTTATTGATAGGAACTGGGCTCACCACATCTAAATTGTGTCTAACTGATTCCAATACTCCTCTTAGGGCTTGCTTTATTTGTGATTCATTAAATTTACGAGGATATGTACCAGTAGGTACGTCTACAAAAGGACACTGCAACTTGTTGGCCAACTGCTGACCTTGGTGCCTGAGAATTGGTAGATTTTTACTAATGGAATCCCTCTGATTAGCAAGAATTAATGTAAATGGAAGATTAGCCATATATTTATCTTTTCTGATCTGAGAC
Organism: Apodemus speciosus; assembly: GCA_002335545.1. Taxonomy (NCBI): domain Eukaryota; kingdom Metazoa; phylum Chordata; class Mammalia; order Rodentia; family Muridae; genus Apodemus; species Apodemus speciosus. Next base: position 141,328 of record BDUI01001382.1, read on the forward strand.
GCTTCGGTTCTTATTTTTCCAATAAATTCCCCAATAAAACTCAATGACTCGATGGAATTAAAGACACAGAAGCACCCATGTGGTTTAAAGGCTGCAGTCCATAGCTGACTCAAAATGTAAGGCGATTTGGCATCAACAGGCCGAAGATCAAGTTCATAAATTTTTCCATCTAAGGCATACTCATCATCAGTGGATTGAGTCCTTATCTCATTTGCTAGCTCCTGGGCAAGGCCATCTTTCCCTAAAATGAAAAGATTAACTTTGTCTATATTGGTACTATCATGATACAAGCGTGAGCGGTTATGATCCTTCTGTAATAGACTATTGGCAAGTAAGTATTCCACTTTAATGTCTGTACAATATTGGCCACTGAGGCATGTTTCTTTAGTGGGATGATAAACAAATCCTATATGCTTAAGTAGAAGAGATTCTCTATCAGGTGCAAGTTTCTGTAAAGCTTTATATCTAGGTTCTTCACTTAGAACTGTATGAATTTCACTCATTTTATCAGAACTCGGTGTTGCATTAAGATCTAAATCATAAAAAAGTTCAGAATGCTCAAAAAGCATTTCCTGAAACTCTTCTTTGGCTTTTTCTACTATCTCTCTCTGATGTCTACCATATACTTCTTTGCTATCAGCCTCAGTGATGTATTTGAATGCTTCATCCTCCATGACAAAACACATAACTTCCTCCCATGGCTGCCCAGGTGAAATGAACTGAATTTTTTCTAAAGTCTTCTTGAATTTCTCCTTCATTTCTATTCTTCTTTTCTCTGATATCAGATGTTGTACATGGTTYTGATACACCTTTTCTGCTTCTAAAGTGCTCAGAAGGTCGAATGGGATCCGTCTATCATTAATTTTGTCTATATGGTCAGTTTCATCCCAAGGTGTTTTTTCTAGCACCACGAAACATAACTGGAAATCTGCTCTCTTTTCCATTAACTTCAAAGCTTCCAACCAACTCAAATGTTCAATCTCTTCTAGATCTGGCAAGAGAGTATTAAAAGCCCTTGGTAAAGTACTTATATATTCTTCTCTCCTTTTTCTTATATGTTCCTGTTTGAGTTGCTCTATATGCTTTGAGAATGTATTTCTGGCCTTTCTTGTTCCCTCTAAGTTGATATATTCTTCATAATCAGGATGATTTTTTAATTTATTACTAACAGTTTTCCAAGTTGCATGATAATCTCTCACAGTCTGTACAAGTTTTTCAAACTTGTCTGTTGCTGTGACAACAAGTTGTCTCTGTGTTTTATAAGCATCCAGATAGGGAATAATTTTAGGTTTGCCACGAGTTTTATCCAACATTTGTACCAAAGCAGTGAAACATGTCTCAATGTTGACATTAAATCGTGCTGATGTTTCCACTACTAAAAGGTTCTTTTTGTTTGAAGCAAAGGCTTGAACTTCTCTAAGGTAATGATCCACACATTCATCACATTTAGTTGCGGCTATTATCACAGGCTTTTTGGATTTTGATAGCTGGACAAAAAGGTTATTCACAAATTTAAGTTGATCATCAAACTTCCTATTACATCCTTGACTCACATCAATACACAATAAAAATCCATCTACATTGAGTTTTCCTTCAGGCATCTGCTTCTGTTCAAAGTCTTGCTCCAAGCCTAGCTGATCAGTGCAAATGTACATTAGTTTTTCTGCTGACTGCAATTTAGAGGCAGCTGCACGTTTTATATATGGTTGCAAATTTGTACTTCGATGAGGCAAGAAAGTCTGGTCATCAATGAACTCCGTTTGTTCAATGACATGAATTTTGCATTCTACTCCATCTTCACCATTTTGTGTTATGTCACCCCAGTATAAAAAGTGATCATTGTTTACTACTCGGCCTCCAAAGTCAATGGTGCTAAGCACAGAAGTATGCTCTGGATAATATTCATCTGCTTTTGAACGTACAAATCTATTGCACAAACACGATTTTCCAACTCCACAGTTGCCTTTGTCTTTTTCAGTCCCAGAGAGTCCAACTACACTGACAGTATAGGATGGGGGTCGAGGCTCTTTATTTTTTGCCATCATAACTCTTTTCTCATGTCTTTACATTCATAAAGGTAACCATATATACTTTTCATTCTGAAAATAAAACCATCTCAAAATACAGATCCTGAATTTCAGAATTATATTTGGTTCTTTGTAGTTCCCTCATTGCCAAAGAAAGGTCTTCTTCAAGATCATATGGATCATCTTCCTAGAAATGAAAAAAAAAAAATGAAAAGCTTACATGAGTTACGCATGTGGAAATATACAAAGTAAACATGTCAATAACAAAGTATTATGTAAACTAATAATTCTAATAATGTTGCATATATGTAAAGAAATCATATAAACAACTTATAATTTACTTTTATAAATGCACAAGGCCTCAAATTTTAAGATAGATATAATAACAACTGTTAAACATACAAATCTAATGGCTCACATGCACCAAATGTGAGCTCTGCTTCTAATTACTTCTTCCCACGGATTTAAGAAAATAACTAATCTTTCCTACTCCTTTAATTTTCTTGCCTTCTATAAGACTATGCAATTACATAACTAAAATGTACTACTTTATCAACTAACTTACAGCTTTTACTCCATTTTGTTTGATACTGTGTCAAGGGTAGAATCAAGGGCCCTAGTGCTAGAGTGCTCTAAGCAAGTACACTAAAACAGCTGTAATCTCCAGCCTCATGACATAAAAAGTATAAAATACCTGGCTTTAGATAACAGAATTCCTCAAAGTGTATTTCCCCAGGATTTTAAGTTTAGGGGTTTTTGTTTGGTTGGTTGTTTTTGGTAAGTTTCAACACTCATGTGAAATGTATTAGATACGATCCTCCCAAAATTGAGAGAGCAGAAGAGAGAAAAGAAGGAGAGGTAAAGGGTAGAAAGGAGTTGTTAATACTATTGAAAACTTTCAACTAAACCCTAACCTCCACCAAAATGCTCACATCTTTAGTAATATCTATCACATATGCTTATCAGGGTACAATGTAACTCATAAGTGTAACTCTGGACACTATGACGTACTAAGAGTTCAGACTTGGGCTAGGGAATGCAGCTTAGTGGTAGACAACTTGATTTAATTAATTAAAGCAATTTTGGTATTTTTTTTAAGGGTTAAGAACAAAAATTTCTWAAAAATTAATGATCAGAACCCCACTTTTCTACTACATATGTGTTATTTAAATTCAGTTTGAAATTCTCTTTCAATTATGACAGCACTAATGTTACTAGGACAATTGTGCATATAGCTTCTTATGAAATTTTACTTTCACATATAGTAACTTATTCTCACAACATTTAGTCAACTTATTTTACTTATGATGAAAGCAAGAAATAGTAATAATGGTGGTAGTAGTAGTGGTAATGGCCTGCATGAAATTGTATGTTTTGGATCAAGTTTACATACTCAATCATAGTGCTGCTTTTAATAGCTTGCAGTGGGGGTTCTCAAATTCCTTTAAGCTCATCTTAAAAGCTTAGGGTTTTTAATCAAGAAAGTTATGTCGAGTGTCAATTAACTCTATAGAAATTAATGATAATATAGATATTTATGTGAAACTTCCCTAGACCTCTTTTTAAAAATAAAGCCATTTCCTAGAACTAAGTTTCTAAAAACTTACTAGGCCATTCAYACTCTGCATTGTCTTTTAAATAAAGTTTAATAACATGAAGTGGCTTTCTACAAATTAAAAAGCTACACAAAAAAAAAAAATCTAGAGAAATGAAAACTAAAATCTTAGGAATTCAATTTAGCCAGGCGGTGGTGGTGCACACCTTTAATCCCAGCACTTGGGAGGCAGAGGCAGGTGGATGTCTGAGTTCAAGGTCAGCCTGGTCTATAGAGTGAGTTCCAGGACAGCCAGGGCTATACAGAGAAACCCTGTCTCAGAAAAAAACAAACAAACAAACAAAAACAAAAAACAAAAAAAGGGAATTCAATTTAACCTAAAATACTTTTAGAGGCTAGAAGTAAAGTGTCAGGGGACTGAATGATGAAGAGAAGATAGATAATGGGTATTGAAGTACAGTTGGACAGTAGAAATAACTTCTAATGTTCTACATCACTGCAGACTAATCAGAACTGAAAACAAATGAAAACAAATATTTTAAAATAACTAGTAGAGAGGTATAATGGCTACTTGAATGGTTAATTGGTTGTCTACTTGACAAACCTGGAAAGAAGGAGTGCCTTACCTACTGTGGGCAGTGCCATCCCCGGGCAGGTGGGCATGGACTATATAAGGTTTTCCATGGGCAAGCCAGGGATAATAAGCTACTATGGTGCTTTCCTTCATGGTTCCTGTGCTGACTTCCCTCAATGATGAACTGTAACTACACAACCAAATAAATACTTTCTTCCTCAAGTTTGTTTTGGTCAGTGTTTTATCACAGTAACAAAGAACCAAACTTGTACAGAATGGTGTTGGAACGAACCTGACCATGTTGTTTTCGCAGAAGATTGTGGCTCATTTGGGAGCTTTTGGCTAGAAAAGGCAGAGTGCTCAGAGTTTAATGAACTGTTGTTGAAGCTTGGAAGATACGTGGATAGAAATGCAGGTGAAGGCCTGGCTTGTGATGTTTCAGAGGATTCAGTTTCAATACTTAGACTTCAGTCTCTCAAAGATTCTATTCCTGTAACATTTTAATTAAGAATCTATGTAACTAAAATTGTWGCTTTAAGTGGGACAACCAATGTTGGTAGGCTGAGGCTGAAAAATTAGCTATGATTAGTAAGAGAAGAGTATCACTGAGGTGAAATCGGGGAAATATTTCCTCAGAGTCAGCACATAGCTAGGGGTGAGGAGTAAAGCCGCTATCTGAAGCTCAAAGCARAACTTGGCAATGTGTAGTCTCCTACATGGTACTGGTTTTGAAGGCATGAAGAGGTTACAGAGAGCAGTTGAGTCTTGGCACTGAATGGCAACAAAGATCCCCTGAAGAGAGGCCAGAAGAGGGTATTATTGGTGAAGGTTCAACCTCAGCTGCAGTAGAAACCCTAGTACCGAAAGAATCATATACAGAAGCCGTGGCTTGACACTGTCTGAGGTCAGGAAAGGTCATTCATTGGTGAAGGTACTGCCTGTTAACACTGGAAATGCAAGGACCTTAGAATGACTACAAAGGACAGTGTTAGGTGCATAGTGGACTTGGCCTGAAACTAGTAGACAAGCTGCATGGGCTGTGAATGGTGAAACTCAAGTTGTGGAGCTATTCAAGCCATGAGTGAGTCTCAAATGTTAAGACTTCTTGTTAGATTTTGGTTTTGYTTTTATTTGACCATAATTGTACCCAAGTTCTTTCCTCTTAAAATGAGAAACTATATCATTTATTTTAGATTTTACAGGAAAAGATAGTCAAGAGAATGAATTTTTAAAGAACTTGGATTTTTTAAAGTATTGAAAATTTTAAAGACAGAGACCTTTTAAAATTTATACCATGTTTTATATTGTGACATTATATTAGCACAAGACCAGGGAGCAAAGAAAGGGTTACAGATTTTTCACAGTAATGTGTTTGTGTGTCAAGTTGACAAGGGGTAAGCTTGTGATGGCCAATCTTGTTTGTTTGTCTGACATGACTAAGAAGGAACCCCAACTGAGGAACTGCCTCCATTATACTGGCCAATGACCATGAGCTATATAAGAAAGGTAGCTGAGTAAGCCAGGGGAAAGAAATAAGCCTGTAAGTTTTCCTTCACGGTTCTTGCCTCTGCTCCTCTTGAATTTCTGCTCTGACTTCCACAATGATGGACTGGGCCTAGGATGTATAGCCAAATACTTTTCTTCTCAAGTTGGTTTTGGTCCACATTTTAGTACAGTATCAAAAAGCAAACTAATAGAAAAGATTCTGACCATTCCCAATATGAAAAAATGACTAAAGCTTTTCCTTTTAGAAGTACTAGGAAGTTTTTAACAGAAGAATGGCAAGCTCTGGTTTATATTTTAACAAGAACCTGGCTGTTCTGATATCAAAAGATATGCCAATTTCTCCGATCCAATCCCTTATCATATTTGCTAAAATGCCACACTGTATCCCATATACACAGAACTACCATCAATTAAGAAACATAAATCTATAAACGTTAATCTTTAAATAATAAAACTTTTGTCCCCTTTCATAAAATTGTTGCATCTATTTATATAAAAAGTATGATTTTTTAAATATTTATACCTTTATAGTTTTGCTTTGTGCTTAATAGCCCTACCCTTAAATATGTGTGTGTGTGTGTGTGTGTGTGTGTGTGTTGTATGCACATGCACACAAACAAAACTTAACAGTTCCTGCCATCTTTACTACTATACCTGGATTCTATTCACTATCATGATTGATATATGATTCTAATTTCATTTCCTTGCATAGTTCCTGTTCCCTTTCTCTGGTCTTTTGATATCAGAACAGCAAGGTTCTTGTTAAAATATAAATCAGAGCCTGCCATTCTTCTGTTAAAAACCTTCCAGTACTTTTAGAAGGAAAAGCCAAGTCCTTAATGTCCTAGTACTATAATTCCTGCCTACTGCAATGTTCTCATACATCTCTAAGCTATTTTTCTAAATTATTATTCTGTTTCAGTCACAGTGAGACACACAATATGCTTAACACATTCCTGTCTTCCCACTTTCCCCAGTATTTCCAAAACTACTGCATAACTAATGTAAGTATTGTATGTCGTTAACTTTATCCCTGTTCCATTTCACCCCAGATTTAAGACCCAAAAAGGGCACAAATCTATATCCATAACACTAGTATAACAAGCCTAATAGTACTTCACAAAACAGATTTATAAGTCTTAATATTGAGCTGAGCCTGGGAGTTAAGTTCCACTCCCAGTACTCACATGACAGTTTACAACTATCTAACACTCCAATTCTAGGAGTTCCAACATCCTCTCCTGGTCTCCACAGCAATGCATGCACATGATGTGCATATGAACATGCAGGCAAAGCACATATACACATAAAACGAAAAATAAATTTAAAAATCTAAAAATAAGAAATATAGCCCTAAATATAACCGACTTTAAGTATCTTTTATATAAGTCACAGTATTTATTATAGGAAATTACATTTCTAAGACCTGATTATACAGAAATAACTTTATAATTACTTGCTCAATCTTAAATACCCCGATGTAACCAAACATTTCCAAAGACAGACCCTAACACAAAGATCATCCTATATCCAATAAGCTAAACTATCCAGAATAACATTAAAAACTTCATACTAAAAAAATTAGCGTAAACCTTAAATATTTTTCCTGTTACTGTTCTAATTCTTCATGACAAATTTATCAATGCTATAAGCAAAAACTGGTAACATTTTAGCATGTATAAGTAATACAACAATGAAAAAATAAAAAGCAATCATGCCATTTTGATTTAAATTTTACCTTTTAACCAAGATTTCTGCCACAAAACACACAATCTTTAGAAGTAATGTAGCTGTAAGAAGTCATTTTTATTAATTTGTCTTTAGACTATAATCAAGTTATGAAGAGAATCTTTTAAATTTTTTTAAACAATTATGTAGTGACTAACCTAAAAATTCTAGTTTTCTGTTTTTACCCCAATCTCCTAGCTCCCAGATTAACCTAACATACACAAGGAACAAAATAATGTTTAGCAGTTAAAAAAAATGAATCAATCTCCAGGCTCAGTGCATAGAGCTCTAAAACCATTATATAATCCTGATGCCACATTTGTTGGCACAATTAATAGAAACCCACATACTACTATAAACCTACAAAGTGTAATAAGAATATTCTAATCTAAAATGTCTAGCATCTTCCTAAGCCCTATAGTTTGATCACTTACTATAGACTAATAAACAGTAGAGTACTTCCTGGAGGTAGATGGTAGGGATCCAAGAAGGAACTCTTGGCTTCCTAACACTATTCAATAAAAGTAATTCTTTTATCCATTTCTATCTTTTGATATTTCAAATTGCTAGGTGGGGATTTTATTGATGAAAGGCAGCTAAACTATTCCCAGAGTAACTGCAGACTTATTACTTAATCTACCTTTCAACTGATCTTTCACTGATCAACATGCTTTTTTCCCTATGCCTTTATGTGAAAGCTATCCCAAACTAATACTAGTCTATTTCCTTATTCAGTAGTGGAAATAAAAGCATCAAAGGCCATCTCATTTTTATCAACTTAAGAGAACAACCTGTATGCCTATGCTTAGCCACTACCTGCTTAACCTTATGCCAGAGACTTAGAAGACCTAAAGGCACTATAAGGAAGGTCCAAAGAACCTGTAAAGAAGTCCACTGAAGACAGTACTATGAATATGCATGCTCACCCTCTGAAAAACTAAGAAGTAGGAGAAGGGAACACTTTAAATTACTTTCTATATTTGTTATGCTACACAGAAAAGGACTCATAATTTTCATTATATGAATGATTGTAAGCAAGGTTTTCCAATGTTTTATTTAAACTTATATTCATTTTGTATGTGGGCATATATATACCACCACAGGTATATAGATCAGAGGAAAACTTGTAGGAGTCAATTCTCTTTCCACCATAACTCAGGTCATCAGGCTTGACAGCAAACWTCTTTATAAACACTGAGCCATCTCAGTGGTCCTAGGTTCCATAATTTTCCTTTTAAAGATGGGAATAGTAGCAAGTCAAATAATCACAGGAAGAAGTAGAGTTTTTAAAACATTGGGCATTTAAAAAAGGGTGTCAAGAGGCTAAGAAACATTTTCCACACTATAAATATATACACGTACACACACACACACACACACACACACACACACATATACACCTTGCTGGTCAAGATGACCGCCTGCAACTCCATCATCTGGGAAGATAAGGGAGAAGGCACATCCAGTCTTTGTTTATATATTAAGTTCTGGATGATAGCCTGGACTAAAAGTAAGAGCCTACCTTAGTAAATCTAAAAAATAAACAAGCACCATGATTTGTGCCTGTTATCACAACACAATCACAGAAGGCAAAGGCAGGAGGATCAAAAAGTCAAGGTCACCTTTGGCTAAACAGCAATTTGGAAGCCARCCTGGTATACATGAGATTTGTCTTTAATACAAACAAAAACTCCATACCACCACTCATCTTTATAGTACCATAGCTAAAGAGATAAAAGCAAGTATAATGGAGTTTAAAAATTCAGTTATGAATTCAAATAAATGAAATACAAGTTATAAGCTATATTAGACCAAGGTCTGGAAAACTTTTTTTCTATAATGGATTGGGTATACTGTCATATTACTTGAGTTGAGAATAAAATGATCTTGATATAATAAAACTTCATTTAGACACACAGGCATTTGAATTTCATATTGTGCTCATATATTTTAAAATATTATTCTGACAACTTTGACAGTTATTTCATAATATAAAAGGGTAATATAGAGAAATAAATGGTCAGACAAAGGCCATAGTTTACACATCTTGGATGATTCCTTTTTGTATGCTATGTGTTTAAGTATTTTGCTTGTGTGTATAGTGTATATGTGAACTGGCCGTGTACCTGGTGTCTGTGGAAGCCCAAAGGGGTGTCAGGTTGAATAAAAGCAGCCATGTGTGTGCTAGGAATCAAACCCAGGTCCTCAGGAGTACAATAGTAGCCAATGCTCTTCTCTTCTCCACTGTGCTACTTCTCCAGTCCTGAGAAGAAAACATTTGTAAACAAAAAAAATTTGATAGGGTTTGGTGTTCAAAGAGAAGTCATTCCAGATGTGTGATTAATGAAGTGTGAATTAGTTGTTGAGCACAGCAACCATATTGGAAAGTAGAGGAATATACCTAGATTTAAAATATATCCTATAAAACAACAAACAGAAGGTAGCGCTTGTAAAAGGAAACAGAAGAATCTAGAATAGATAGAATACAAGACTGAATGTGATGGGATACAAAGCCTACAAAAATGAATAACTACTGTATGCTAAGCACCTGAACTGTCTCAGCAGAACTGAAAAAAACAATACTAGACAGAGAACTTAGTGACTGGCACATATGTCTAATATGAAATAAATGAGTCAGTGTTTCTCAATGAAAAGCTAATCAGTTTTAGCAACAGATGGTGATATCACCTGAGTCTGTAGTGTTATCTCCAAAGACACAAAACTTAGTAATAAAATGAGGTAAGGTCAAGATAAGTAACAAGAACATAAAGTTCAGAAAATTTTAAGACCACTAAGCATACCTAGAAGTATCTGAAGAATCCTATATATCTTAAACAGCCAACACTCAAAAAATGTTACCTYGGCTTTGACATGTAAATCATAACACATAATAAGCACAGAATTTTTCATCAGTAAAAGGGCACACTCAACAAGAAAATGGACAAACTATACCAAACCAGAAGCCAAGAACAATAGTCCATCTCTCCAGGGCTGTTTAATGTCAAATACAGTGAGAATAGACAGTTTATTTCTCCATGATCTCTTTATTACCCTGCATTTGTATTAATATTTCGACTTACTCATAAGGTACAAACTGATGCTCTTATACTTTTTTTTACCTTGCATTTCTTCTCTCTTGCCAATCTGGCTTACATTTTCCCACATACTTTTGGTTCATAGACATTACTATTTCAACATCTTTTTTTTTCCTCCTCAGTATCTTAACTACTTTCAGAAAGTACCTCTTTTATAGAAATGTYTTTATACCACACTATATGTATTTTTGTACTATTATTTAATGTGTACAAGTACTTTGCCTGTATATTATGTCTGTGTGCTGTGTGAAATCAATGCCCATGAAGCCCATAAAAGGTCATTAGGTTCATGTGGAACTGGAGTTACTGATAGTCTTTAGCTGCCATATGGGTGCTTGGACTAGAACCTGGATCTTCAAGAAGAGGAGTCAGCACTCTTACTACAGAATCCAATCTCCAGCCCTTTATAGCAAATTTTAAATCAGTAAAGTACTATCCTGTAGCCAATACAGTAGCTAATATAGTTCTGTATTAGTCTCACATTTAACTATTTTCACATTGTCCCACGTCTCAAATTCTCTCTTTCAAAACTATAAGCTCTGGGGATGGAGACATGGCTCAACAGTTAAGAGCCTCTTGCAGAGGCTGGTAGAAAGTGCACACATTCTAGCTCCAGGAGAGCTGATGCCCTCTTCTGGCCTCCAAGGGTACCCACACGCACATGTGTATATACAGACAAGAATGTTGGGGATGGGGGCCTCAATTTTAAAACAAACAACTATAAGCTCTACAGCAGTTAGGGCTATAGTTCATACACACTTTCTTATATTGCTCACAGTGCCTAGATATTCAATAAAATAAATCTGCTAAGGATAATAAGATTAATCAGAAGTTAAGGGAAAAATTAAAACCATGTTTGCAATTAACTCTGCATGATAAAAAGCTTGAGAAAAATCTAAGGGATGAATCTTAAGTCATATTTTAACCATGAAATAAAAGTTACATGCAACTTTTCCTAAGTAATAGCTCTAATTCTAAGGTTAAGATGAAAAGTTAGTTTTACAGCACAGCCCTGTGGAGACTGCTTATAGAACACTAGGGGTTATAAAAAGAAAAACAAAAAACCCCAAACTATTTTCTTCTGTGAAGGATGAGAGAGAGAGAGAGAGAGAGAGAGAGAGAGAGAGAGAGAGAGAGAGAGAACGCACATGAGAGCGAGCATAGTAACACCTTTATCTACTTGGTCCTCTGCAGTCACTACCTCTCATACTCAAGTCTGAACTATCTTCTACTCTCTAATTCATCTCTTTATCCCCACAGTATGTTATTAAGTGCTAAATAAAAATAATCAAGGTAATGAACAATACATCAGAGACTTTAATACTTTTTAATGCATACTTTCATAGGTTAAAAACAGAAACTGCCTTGGTTTTGGGAGGGTGACTTATCAAAGAAAGTCTCATGGCATCTAGGGGAAGACTCCAGGATCTAAGGAGCAGAGCTTGAGACTCTATTAAAGAATGTATTTTAAATTCTTATGTCTGATTTTTGTTTTAATTCTAATGTTCCATTCTAGTCTGTTTGTAGTACAAGGGAATGTACCAAGGTCCCTGTACTATACACGTGCTAAATAGGTATATCACACCAACCAAAAACACTAACATTTTCCCCTAGTTTGATAAAATCAACAAAACCTTGCACTTAAATGGCTCATTACAGAAACTGCCAAATGGAAGATATATGACATTGTTAAACTTTTTTCAGTATTCTTTTAGACAGATTTCTTTCTTGTACTTAATGATTATTACAAACATGAAATAATATTATAGACTGCTTCTTGAATCAATTAATTAACCACAGTGCTTTCTTGATTTGCAAAGAAAAAACTACAGATCCAAATAAACAGTGGAAAAGTTTAGTATATATTCATGAAACATGCTTTTCTTCAACAACTAAGAATGTTGGTAGAGTAAGAGTATGCTCAAGGGCATGGTTCAATTCTACAACAGCAGAGTTGGGGGGGTGGGGCGTACATAACTATTATTCAGAAACTAAACCATAACTTCTAATACCCCCTGAAAGGCAACATTTTACTTCATATAAAACCTTAACCTTCAAGGTAAAAAATTGTATTACCAAAATGTGTGTTAAATATGCCTTTCTAAAAAAAGAGGAGAAATGGGACAAAAATAGTCAACGTAAATATCATGTAAGAGAATTAAGATACTGATAATCGATTTTGAAAGAGACTGGAGATGTAGCTTGGTGGTAGAGCACCATGCAACATCCTGTTTCAATGTTCAGCACTATAAGAAAAAAAATTCTAATCACCTATATAATTTAAATGGACAAAGATAAAAAAATAAGCACAATTCTGTGACACAGTTTTTTCTATCCACGTGTAACCAAGCCTATTCCCAATGCTCTTAATAATGTACAAAAAGTGATGTAAAAAAAAAAAGGCATGCTGATCTGAGTTAAAGAATGTAGCTAATGAAGACAACCAAATCATAGTTAATTGCCTATTCTGTTGGATTCTGCTTTAAATCAATCAGATCAATAGCTATAGTTCTTAAAGTTAAATAAGCACATATCCCTCACCTTTAAATCCACAATCTATATAAATTTCCCCAATGCCTAATCAGGCTTTTGAGACCCATAGTTATAACTTTCTTCCTCTGCTCTACATTCTATAGATAGGAAAAATATAGGTCAATTACAAAGGATTTTTAAAAATGGCACAAAATGAGAAATTTAAAATTAAAGCAACATTTTTCTGAAAGCTGCAGGTTACCTTAGACTATTAGTTTTAGTATGTAAAAATACTGAAAAGGAGTACCATACAAATAAACAGGAATTGACAGTAAAATGTTTCCAAACACATTTTGGTGAAGTCTATATTCAAACCAAAGTATTTTCCGGGAATAGTCACAACTGGATGCATTGGTTGCCGGAAGAACTGTCTTAGATGGAGATTGAAAGAACTTTTTCCATAAAGTGAGTGGTCTCCTCAAAGCTGGTAAACAATTCCTAATTGTTCAAACTGGATATTGGTTTGGAATTTAAGTAGAAAGGGCAATCCCCACCTCACACACCTGCGGAAGGCAACATGCACAAACAGTAGTAAACAGAGACATTTTAAAAAATGTCCTTGGTTTCTACCTTCCCAAAAGAAAAAGTAAGCTGCTGACATAAAAGGGATATAAGGTTAGATGGATGAGGAAATCCACTCATCTCACCATCTTGGTTTTGATTTAGTACATTTTATTTGTTATTTACTAAGCGCTGGCCCAAACTGGATTCCTATCATACGGTAAGAGTATGAACTTCTCCCCTGTAACTTTCTCGGAATTGTATCAGTCGTTCTAATAGTTTGTCCTTACTTTCTAGCATCCTTCAGCCTCAGCTTCTCCAGAGCTTGCACCTCACTTGCATTTCCAATAAAGCTGGAGAGGGAGGGTGTGAGGGAGCGTATTTATGTGTGGATAAGTGCACGCGCGCTCCCGAGCTGCTCCCCACCCCCACCCCGATACTTTTCTTTGCTGGGAACCGAGGGAAATTTTAGAGGTTATTCCAGCAAAAACTCGGGATCAAAGCCCCAGCCCAGTAAGCAGTCGAACGACAGGAAGGAGTCCGTGTTTGGGTTGCGCAGTGCAACTTCTCTCTCACTCCCTTACCCCCAAGCTTTAGCAGATGGGAATGTGGTGAACCTAGGGAGGAGTCGAGGAGATAAGAAAAAAGTGAAGAAAGGGCCGATCCCCCGGAAAGGCGGTTAAGTTTGCAGCCGAGGTCCTGCTTCTGCGGATCTGCGCCCACCGCGCTCCCCCTTCCAGGTGGAACTCGTTAGCGGCGGCAGCCCAGCCAGCCGACCCCGCCACCTTCCCTCCCCGCGCACCCTCCAAGCCCCGGACAAGTGAAGGTGGCGCGGGGAGAGGACGCCTGGCGGGGCCGGCACGAGCTCGGCGGCCAGCAGGCCTCCGCGGCCCCCCGCCCGGTCACCTGTGGAGAAAGCGGCCCCTCTCCGGCCTCTCTGCCCTTCAGCCGACCGTATTCCCGCGGCCCGGCCTGCGACGACCCAGCCGCCCGGCCCCAGCCCCTTCAACTGGTTACAACCGGCGGCGGCGGCGGCGGCGGCGGCGGCGGCGGCGGCGGCGACCGAGGGTCCCCGGCGGGAGGGGAGAGGCAGGCCCCGCGCAGCCGGCTCTCCGAGGTCCTACCTAACAACGCCGGTCTCCTCCGTCGCCTCCTCAACGGCAGCGGCCGCGGCGGTGGCGGCGGCAGCGACATTCCTGGGGAGCGCTCCCGCCGCCGCCGCCTCCTCCACTCTCGGCTCGCCTCTCGCTGCCGGCGCGCTCCCCGCGCCCTCGCCGACACACACGCCCCGAAAGCCCGAGCCCCGCGGCTCGCGCTGCCCGGTAACCCGCCCGCCTGCCGGCAGCGGCAGCCCCGACCCTCCCCCCGTCCCCCGCGCCCGCCGTCGCGCTGGGCTCAGTAATGGCGGCCACTCGGGCTCCTCGCGCTGACGGATCTCTCCCTCTCTCCCGAACTTTACCTCAGCATCTCTCCCGGCGCGCACCGCCGGAACGCACGCACGCGCGCGCGCGCCAAGCCACACACCCGGCCGGGGGCGGCGCGGGCAGCACGGGGGCGCGCGTGCGTGCCCGCGCCGCCCGCCCCATAATTCCCCCGCCCTGCGGCGCTCACCTCCAGACGCCTCCCGAGCCGCGCTCCCGGTCCGGCCCCGCCCCTGCCCTCGTCTCCCGGGAGCCGAGGAGGCGCGAGCGGCCGCGCCGGAGGGAGGGGGCGCGCGAGTGCGCGGGGCCGCGTCCCCGCTCGGGGCCCGCTCCCCATTGGCTTCTGCCCCTCCCCCTATCCCCGCCTCTCCCACCCATTGGCTCCCGCTCCTACTCCCTTCCTTCTCACCTTTTCCCTGTTACCCATTGGCGTGAGTGTTTCTCCTCAGCTCTCCCCTTTCTCCGTGCTCCGCTCCTCCTCCGTCCCATCCTCCACGCTTTAGGCGCCTCACGCCGTGCATGGTCGCCGAGCCTCCCCTGCCCTCTCCCTTGCCTTCCTTCGGTATTTGGCGGTAACTCGGAGTCCTGCAAAGGAACTCAGTGTTGTGTTAGCCGTCGCAAGGCATGGCATGGGCGCCGAACGCTCCTCCATAAATCCCTCTAAGCCTTGGAGTCCAAGGTCTCTTGGCGCTGAAGAATGCAAAAGAAAGAATGTGCCTGAGCTCCGTCGCAGAGCCTTGCCTCTGTGTGTGTGCACCGCCGGTCCTGCCTGGTTAATCGCTTACCGACCACAGACGTCACCCGCCCGGGACCTGGGGCCACTCTCAGCCAGAAGCCTGAGCTAGTCCAGGGCAAGAGGAGTCCTTTCCCTGTGGACACGACACAGGCGCAGGCCCTTGATCCTGGCTATTCTTAGGGAAGTTGACCCAGACGCCAAGATGTAGATGGTTTAGGGTGGCCCCAAGGGCTCCAGCTATCTGCTTCCCGACTTTCATGATACTGCCTTAAAATGCATTCGGTCTTCTTTTTTGAGACTGTTAGGAATTATGCAAGATTGGGAGTATGTTGAGTTTTCCATGTATTATTCATCTGTGCATTGACAGGAAAAGGCAGAAAGAATTTGAACGAAGGAAATTGTGGCCTTTAAGCTCCGAAGAAACTATTTGTGACTTTCCCAAGGTCACCCTAATTTTAAACGGAGATATTAGAAGTTAAAAAAATAAATCTGCCCCAATTTATTGGTTCGTGTAAAGTAACTTGGGGGGTGTATTTCTCTTTGGGGCAAGATTTATTTCCTGTACTGAAAATAGTTTATCATCAGTAAATATATTTTWAAAATGCTTTGAAATTCATATTATTCTTATATGAATACATAAGGTACAGAAGTTAGCCAAGATTGCTTTTTAGTGTTATAATGGCGTAGCTGCTGCCATCCAGAAGTAAATTTACGCTCTGTCAGGAAAGAAAACAAAAACTGCCTGTTGGTACAAATTTGTTAGAAAATATTTGTCAGTAAATCTGTCACAATATCCCAGCAGAAGATCTGTTCGTTTGTTCCTTCCCCCGAGTCCCTCCATTGTTCGTAGTCCTCAAAGGTAAACTTAAAACCGCTTAAAAGCAGAAAAGACATTTCTAATTTCTCTGTTATTCCCTCCTTAATTTTAAAAAGGCATGACTGAAATCCTTGATTCCATCCATTGCTGCATCCGAGGCTGTGCTCTGAGGACACATCACACTACGGGAAAGCTGGGAGCATTGCAATGAAAGTGAGACAGAGAAGTCAGGAGGGAAGAGAGGAGAAAATTAGGAAGAGAAAGCACGAATCTCCTACACAGGCTTGAACAGAATGTGGTTTTGTGTATTTTTTTTTTTTAATCTTTGTACTAAAAACCCTTAAACAATGTCTGGAGCCAACTAAAAACTATAACCTGAATTGAATAAAATGTTAAGTACTATAAGGTACTCATACTAAGATAATTCTGGAATTATTTTCTAAGCAACCAGAAAATCTTTAACCATAGGTATTTAGCAACATATGTGAAGTCAAATAAATCAGGGCTCATAAAAGAAATACGAGCATAAGATGTAATTTTCAGCTACAGGATCTGACACTAGGTGCAAAAATGATTTGAAATCTCATTGCTCTTAATAAAGGACCCTCCCCCAATTTTATCATGGTTTTCAGGCAATCATTTTCATAGTCAGCATTTTTTTTTAGTTTTGCATCATCCATCTTGACTTAGAAGATTTGGAAATGTGAAACTTTGCTATATACTATATATGTATATATACATATATAGTATATATGTGCTATTATATATATTATAATTATATATAATAATAGTATATAATATATACTATTATTAATAGTAATCTACTTACAAGTACATATAAGTCACACTGCTGTTGTCTTTGTTACTTATTTCTCCTTTAAAAAATAAAGCATGGTGTTCTGTAGCCATAGAAAAATCTTAAAATGGGGATTAGAAGCCAACATTCTGTGACTGATAATGTCTATACATTTGTAGATAAAAAGCACTAAAGAATGAGTATAGAGGTGCCATTTTTAAACATGAATAGGAGCAGTGCTTTCAGGGAAAAAAAATGAAACACTCACCTTCCCCATCCAAAAGAGAATATTTTAAGAAAAAAAATGAGGAAATTGTTCTTGAAGCTCATTCATGGTACAATGTAGAAGCTGGAATAATAATACCCAGCCTTCTCACGTCTATTACTCTTCTTATCTGGAATAAAAAATGTAAATGCTTCATCTGCTGTACTGGATAATTAAAATCACCCAGAGCTTTGTTCTTCATTTACTTTGAAAAAAAGGGGGGGGGGAGGAGGGGAGGGTGAATAACACTTCAGTTGGCATTTTAGGGTTTTAATTTAAATATTTCTAGTTCTCCAACATATCCTAACAAGAGTATTAATTTGCATGGTTATTTTGGACCAAAAGCTAAGACAGTCATAAAAAAAGTTATAATTCTATCCTCTGTTGGAAATGCACGAACTATGATATACTCAGAAATTTACCCTATAGAAGCAGYTACACCCCCTGCTGGAAATCTCTGATCATAACAGTGTTGTCTTTGGGAGCCTCAACCAAGAGAACACACAGAAAGTCAAATGTAAGGAATACTAATGGCAAGTGGAGTCAGTATTTTTGCCTAACTGACACAAGAAGGGATTTCGGAGAAGAGGCAAGCTCAGRTTATTGTCTTAATTACAGACACAAAGATGGAGAAGCAATGATACAAGTGACAGTACTGAAAAGCACAAGCAARAYTATGATTGTCTATTTTCCTACTGCATTTCTCAACTTGTTTCCAACCCTCCTAGCCTATTCCCATCTCCTCACCAGAATTCTCCATCTCAGAAGTTAAGACTGYTGCCTTGGGAAGGCATGGCGAGATGAGGCTTTCCTCTGCAGGTGGGCAGATGATGGTATACAAGCGGCCCCTAAGGCCCCTAAGCCCTCGGCTGAGTTAAGATGCTTAGGGCTTTCCCTGTATTTGTTTTACGACTACCAATGATAGTTCTGACATGARAGAGTGCTAATTATGTCTTGGCTGTCATCKTAGAAAATATTWTGACAAGAGTTAAAGGTAATCCTGAGTATAGGAATGGAAGAGAAGGAAAGGAATGTGYTGACCCTCTCGGCTTTCTGTTCCACTGAGCCTTGTTCTGGTGACTCTCTGGAACTGTATTTTTAGACTGAAATCCCAAAGATGTTATCAGAGTCTACCTTCAAAATGTCGTGTTCCTGACCCTCTAGTCCTAGGACATAACTGAAATTGTCAAAGAAGCATGATACTATAAAACAATCACTGTTTTTTATAGAGTTTATTTGTAATTCAGGCCTCTCTTGGAGTAATGACAATTCACTCAGGTCCCAACCAGCACAAATACTTTAATTAGAGAAAATAAAAAGGTCTTCAAGTTATTTCCTATCACAAAAGGGGGTATTGTTAGGCCATCTGGACCCTCCATTGAGTTTTTATGAAGGACCACAGCTTGAATTTAATCATCCCCAATAAGGTTAACCCTAAAAAGCTGAAAAATAATTGAAAGGGTGGAGTCTCTCCTAGATTGTTACTGTGTTAACCCCAACCCTTTAACATGAGGAGCAGACACCTGAGTTTCTTGGCTGTCTGGTCACGTGTACATCGTTTTCAATTTTTATGAATCTTCTCATTCTTAGTATAGATCAGATTTAGGTTGTGAGTTGTTCTGGACAGAAAGGAGGAATGTAAGTTTGGCTCCATGCAATGACAGAACTCATGGTTATTTGTCAAAGAGCTTAGCAAATGTTTGCTACTGTAGCACACTCTAGGTTTTTTGTCTTTCTGAGGTTTATTACTMACAGAAGGCTTTAGATTATGTTTTGAAGTTCCAGCTGAGATAATTACTTTAAGGGGGTAAAAGCCTATGAAAGCTGATTTGGGTGTCCTTCCCTGAGTACAGCCCCCGCCTCCCCATATAACATCTCTCTGGTGGGTGAATATGAGTCGCTAGCAACAAATAACTATGGATCGGAGGCACCAGGGAGCATTCTCAAGAACTGGTGCAGTATAAGAGCTTCCTGCAATCAACAACAGGACAGCTAATCACTCTGCAATTAGGACTCTGTCAGTTTYCCTTTTATAAGCTACAGTAGATGGTAAAGATTTGTGGTGCCAGTCCATGCTTATGTATTTTCCTGAGGGGAAAAAAAGAAACCAAAATATTATCCTTCTTCTAGCTCAACTATTGTGTACTTCTAAATCCTTTTTTCTTTTTTGGAGACAGAGTTTTATTATGTAACATCCTAGGTTAGCCCTGAACACTTCGCCTACCTCAGTACTGATAGTAAGGACTAATAATCAAATTCTTTCGGTGATTCAACTTTCCATCCCTCTGCCGGACAGTCCAGA
>BDUI01001383.1:14090-27662 GCA_002335545.1 Apodemus speciosus
CATATCAAATGATTCCCAAGAAGAAGGAAGAAGAGGCCCCTGGTCCTAGAAAGGCTTGATCCAGCAATGTAGGGGAGTACCAGGACGAAAAAGAAGGAGGGGGTTGATTGGAGAACGGTTGGAGTGACAAAGGCATATGGGACTTATGGGGAGGGGGAAACCGGGAAAGGGAAAATCATTTGGAATGTGAACAAAGAATATAGAAAATAAAATAAAATAAAATAAAATAAAATAAAATAAAATAAAATAAAATAAAATAAAATAAAAAGAGTTGGCCTTTTTGGCGTGGGTGCTGGTGAGTCTGCCCAAAGAGCAGGAGAGAGGGAGAACTGGCTTTGCCTCTTGATGGATGTAGCATTGGGTGAGACAGCCCCAGCACTCACTGCTCGTGGTGTGTTTGGGGGAGTGTGGAGAGCTGGCAGGCTGACCAGCTCAGCCATCCCCCAGGCTCGGATCTAGGGCTTTGAGTTGGGCCTCTTTAACATCTACCCCATCTGCGAACTGCTGGAGTGAATGAAGGGACCTGTCCTACAGATCCAAAACTCCAGGATCTCCATGATATCGGACAACAACAAGCTACCCAGGAGGAGTCACAGTGGGGATCCAGTGTTGATAGTGTAGCAGAAGCCAGAGACCTGGAACCAGACCACTGACTCACTGCAAGGAACACTTGCAAGTAATGAAGTGTGGACAGAAGGGTCTACTGTAAAATACACTGTGACACACGGTAGCTTCCACAACAAGTTATATTTTCTTAAGGGGGAGGTTGCCAGGACAGAGGGCAGGTATGAAGGGACAGGGAAATGAGTGGGAATGGGGTGCATGATGTGAAATTCACAAAGAATCAATAAGAAGTTAATTTTTTAAAAAAGCAGTTACTCTTCGATACCCCTCTCCCTTTCCCTTCCATTTCCCTTTCTATACTCTAGAAAGTAAAGACCTTGACAGGGGCTTTTCTCCCTTTGAAACAAAGAGGAMATGATGTTCCCACAAACATGAAACCACAGCTCTAGCTCCTCTCTATGGTCTCTGGCATGGCAGTGTACCAGTATCCATATATATGGTGGCATCTGGTACCCATGGCCTGACCTTGGGCACAGACAAATGGTTTCACTCCGAGTGCTGAGCGTCCTCTTTTACACAGGCAGCTCATATAAATGGAGAAAGCATCTCTTTCTGAAATTAACTATCTCCTGCAGCTTAAGTTGGAAGAACATTTACTTATCTGGCCCCAGGGAATCGTAAACATCTTGCAGCATGTGTTCACTATTACTACATACCACCATTCATTTTCAGTATCAGAAATTATAAAAGGTTCCACCAGGATTCACCTCCAGTGGTTAACAAACCAATGGGCTCAGATTTCCTTGTCTCGGGCATCAGAGGAGTGGTACCATTGGTTCTGGTTGTCTCCCTTCAAATGTATAACATCTCTTGTTAAAAATAGCAGAGAGCAGCCACCAGGAACAAGTTTCAATGAAAAACATTCATAAATTCCCAAATGGAGGAAAGTCAATTACTGAAAAGGATGCATGTTTGCCAAGTGGAGGTGTTGGGGAGGGATGGATAGACAGAGCACAGAAGAGGGACAATGACTGGCTCTGTGTGGCCCTGTAGTGGAGACCATATGTAATCACTAAAACCCAAACAGTGTGCAACACTGAGAGTGAGCCCTGGTGTGTACTGTGGACCTTGAGTGATAGGGTATGTCCACATTGATTTGTCAGTTCTAACAAATGTAGCCTTTGTGTGAATTTTGAAGGAGAAAAAGGCTGTGTTGTGGGGGAGGTATGGATGGATGGGAAAACTGAATCATCATCTCAGTGGTGTGTGTGTGTGTGTGTGTTTGTGTGTGTTTTTATAGGGGTGCCCACAGGGATGTGTATGTATGCACATGTACTTGGAGACAAGAGGGACAATCTTGGGTGCTAACCATCTTGGGCTTTTTTGAAACAGAACTTTTCCCTAGCATGGAATTCATCAAGTAATCTAGACTGCCTGGCTACTGAACTTCAGAGATCAGCCTCTCTACATTCCCAGTGCTGCAAGGATGATTCACATTGGTGCTAGGCATCAAACTTGAGTCCTTGGGCATGTGTCTGACTGGGCCACTTCCCCAGCCTGGACACTGTCTTTCAAGATTGGTAAAGAGGACAGTTGCCCTGACCCCCTAACCCTGATCAGCTGCAGATTCCATTTATCCTCACAGCCATCTGGCCATCTACCCTGTCTCTCCCTACCCCTGATCCTGAGCCCCATCCCCATCCCCTCTCTTATCCAGTTCCCTCCCTTCATTTGCCTTCTGAGACTATTTTATTCCCCCCTTTTAAGTGAGATTCAAGCATCCTTCCTTGGGCCTTTCTTCTTGTTTAGCTTCTTTGGATCTATGGGTTGTAGTGTGGGTATCCTCTGTTTTGTGACAAATAAACACTCATAAGTGAGTACATACCAGGCATGTCCTTTGGGGTCTGGGTTACYTCACTCAGGATGATATTGTCAAGTTCTATCCATTTGCCTGCAAAATTTATGGCTGTCTTCTGAGAGGCTCCATCCAGCAGCTGACTTAGACAGATGAAGAGACCCACAGCCAGACACTAGATGGAATTTGGGGACTTTTATGCAAGAGATGGGAGAAGGATTACGGTACCATAGGAGATAGGAACTCTATAGAAAGACCAACAGAGTCAACTAACCTGTACCCTTGGAGCTCTCAGAGACTGAACCACCAACCAAAAAGCAAATACAGCTGGACCTAGGGCCCCTTGCACATATRTAGATGTGCAGCTCATCTTCATGTGAATTTCAAACAACTGGAGCAGGGGCCATCCCTAAAGCTGGTGCCTGTCTGTGGAATAAGTTCTTCTAGCTGGGCTATCTTGTCTGGTCCCAGTGGGAGAGGATGTACCTATCCCTGCAGAGACTTGATGTGCCAGGGTGGGGGAATACTCTGGGTGGGGGTTCCACTCTCAGAGAAGAAGAGGAAGAGTCATCAGGGAGGGAGATGTTGGGGGGCAATGATTGGGATGTAGTATGCATAAAAGAAAGAAGACAGCTGCATATGGAGTTTAGCATGTCCCAACCAAACACCCTGATGTGCTACCCATGTCTCAAGGGTGAGCCCATCCAGGTCCCAGAGCCACTGGTTCCAGGCCTCTTTGATCTCACCGGGACACTCACAGCGCCATTCCTACAGGTCTGTCTGTGCTGGCCCTGCCACTTACTGCCTTTTCCCTTGTCATCCTCTGTCATCCCCTAATCAGGTGAGATGCCTCTCAGAGACCCCACACACATTGTACTTCACTGACCACTGTCACTATGTTCCTTGTCTATCTCCACAGATAACCATGAAGATTGACAGAAACAAGCCTTTTCTCCTGTGGTCCATGTCCCTGTCATCTGCCTTCTGGGATCACTCAATAGGTAAGGTCATTCTAACCCTACCCTTCACCCTGAACTCTTGGCCCTGGTGTACACTGTCGCTAGCAGCTTCCTCATACTGCCTTTCTGTTCAGCAGAATGTTGGCTGCACATCCAAGTCAAACTCCAGTAGTCAAATGTGTTTCTTACAGTGCTGGGTCAGAGGAAGTTTACACATGCTAAGCAAGTGCTCTACCACTGAGTGAGACCCCTAACCTCCATCAACCAGAGCTGAACCCTCAGCACCTCTACTTGAGTCAACAAACTATAAGAAATGAAGCAAATCAAGCCCGAGCCTTGACTATAGGCCTGCTGCCAGCCCTCATAAGCCCGGGGTCCTTTGTGAATGTATATCCACATCAAAAATGCTAGGAAGGTGGGAATCTCTTCCAGGTGAGTGGGATGGAGGTTGTGTTGGTCTCATAGAAATCAATTTCTAGAAGAAAGAACCTTTGGAGGTTAGCCAATCCTGCCCATACTGCTGTAGTAGAGAGAGGAGGGTAGAAGGGATGTTCCTTTCTCAGAGTCTAGGCTGTTTGAGGAAATCTCTGTACCCAAGATCCCTAGGAGGACAACTCTATTCTTCCATAATCAAACAAGTGAGTGCATTTGGAGCTTTGCAGAATGTTCATCTCTTGCCATTTGAGTGTGAACTGTCACCCACAGACTAAGGATTTGAACCTTTAGCTCCCAGATGATGCTACTGTTTGGGAAGTTTGTTAAACCTTTACGAGATGGAACCTCACTGGAAGAAGGACAACCCTGGGAGAGGGAAGCTCTAAGGCTTTACAACCAACCCTGTTCCCTGTTTCCTGTTCCAGCTCTGCTTACTGACTCCAGATAGAATATGACCAGCAAGCAGCTTCCTGCTCCATTGCCGTGCTTTCCCCACCATGTGGACTCTGCTCCCTGAAACCGTAAGCCAAAAACAAACCCTTCCTCCCTTAAGTGGATTATTGTCCAGGTATTTTGTTACAGAAACAAGAAAAGTAACAATAATACGTCATCTCTACCTCTCTCTAGATGAGGACACAGTTCCTACACTTGTCTTTTTTTTTTTNTCACTCAGGATGATATTGTCAAGTTCTATCCATTTGCCTGCAAAATTTATGGCTGTCTTCTGAGAGGCTCCATCCAGCAGCTGACTTAGACAGATGAAGAGACCCACAGCCAGACACTAGATGGAATTTGGGGACTTTTATGCAAGAGATGGGAGAAGGATTACGGTACCATAGGAGATAGGAACTCTATAGAAAGACCAACAGAGTCAACTAACCTGTACCCTTGGAGCTCTCAGAGACTGAACCACCAACCAAAAAGCAAATACAGCTGGACCTAGGGCCCCTTGCACATATRTAGATGTGCAGCTCATCTTCATGTGAATTTCAAACAACTGGAGCAGGG
The DNA here is from genome assembly GCA_002335545.1 of Apodemus speciosus. NCBI lineage: Eukaryota > Metazoa > Chordata > Mammalia > Rodentia > Muridae > Apodemus > Apodemus speciosus. Next base: position 18,912 of record BDUI01001383.1, read on the forward strand.
GCCATCCCTAAAGCTGGTGCCTGTCTGTGGAATAAGTTCTTCTAGCTGGGCTATCTTGTCTGGTCCCAGTGGGAGAGGATGTACCTATCCCTGCAGAGACTTGATGTGCCAGGGTGGGGGAATACTCTGGGTGGGGGTTCCACTCTCAGAGAAGAAGAGGAAGAGTCATCAGGGAGGGAGATGTTGGGGGGCAATGATTGGGATGTAGTATGCATAAAAGAAAGAAGACAGCTGCATATGGAGTTTAGCATGTCCCAACCAAACACCCTGATGTGCTACCCATGTCTCAAGGGTGAGCCCATCCAGGTCCCAGAGCCACTGGTTCCAGGCCTCTTTGATCTCACCGGGACACTCACAGCGCCATTCCTACAGGTCTGTCTGTGCTGGCCCTGCCACTTACTGCCTTTTCCCTTGTCATCCTCTGTCATCCCCTAATCAGGTGAGATGCCTCTCAGAGACCCCACACACATTGTACTTCACTGACCACTGTCACTATGTTCCTTGTCTATCTCCACAGATAACCATGAAGATTGACAGAAACAAGCCTTTTCTCCTGTGGTCCATGTCCCTGTCATCTGCCTTCTGGGATCACTCAATAGGTAAGGTCATTCTAACCCTACCCTTCACCCTGAACTCTTGGCCCTGGTGTACACTGTCGCTAGCAGCTTCCTCATACTGCCTTTCTGTTCAGCAGAATGTTGGCTGCACATCCAAGTCAAACTCCAGTAGTCAAATGTGTTTCTTACAGTGCTGGGTCAGAGGAAGTTTACACATGCTAAGCAAGTGCTCTACCACTGAGTGAGACCCCTAACCTCCATCAACCAGAGCTGAACCCTCAGCACCTCTACTTGAGTCAACAAACTATAAGAAATGAAGCAAATCAAGCCCGAGCCTTGACTATAGGCCTGCTGCCAGCCCTCATAAGCCCGGGGTCCTTTGTGAATGTATATCCACATCAAAAATGCTAGGAAGGTGGGAATCTCTTCCAGGTGAGTGGGATGGAGGTTGTGTTGGTCTCATAGAAATCAATTTCTAGAAGAAAGAACCTTTGGAGGTTAGCCAATCCTGCCCATACTGCTGTAGTAGAGAGAGGAGGGTAGAAGGGATGTTCCTTTCTCAGAGTCTAGGCTGTTTGAGGAAATCTCTGTACCCAAGATCCCTAGGAGGACAACTCTATTCTTCCATAATCAAACAAGTGAGTGCATTTGGAGCTTTGCAGAATGTTCATCTCTTGCCATTTGAGTGTGAACTGTCACCCACAGACTAAGGATTTGAACCTTTAGCTCCCAGATGATGCTACTGTTTGGGAAGTTTGTTAAACCTTTACGAGATGGAACCTCACTGGAAGAAGGACAACCCTGGGAGAGGGAAGCTCTAAGGCTTTACAACCAACCCTGTTCCCTGTTTCCTGTTCCAGCTCTGCTTACTGACTCCAGATAGAATATGACCAGCAAGCAGCTTCCTGCTCCATTGCCGTGCTTTCCCCACCATGTGGACTCTGCTCCCTGAAACCGTAAGCCAAAAACAAACCCTTCCTCCCTTAAGTGGATTATTGTCCAGGTATTTTGTTACAGAAACAAGAAAAGTAACAATAATACGTCATCTCTACCTCTCTCTAGATGAGGACACAGTTCCTACACTTGTCTTTTTTTTTTTTAACCTAATGTTACCTTCATATAGACCACAGGGGCGGGGGGGGGGGAAGCGCTAGAATGGGCGATGGCAGGAAGATGGGGACTATTTCTTTATTCAATTGTCCAGAAAACCCCAAGATTTTGGGCTGTGTTTGCCTTAATACCTAAGAAGCCCTCTGACCCCTGATGATGGGTTTATCCAGCAGATTCCTGAGCTTGATATTGACTTGCCTTCATTGTCTAGTCAATGGTCTATCTTCGAAGGAGAAGACAAAGGTCTGTGTGAGTCATGTGAACCCCACTTATCTGCTCATTATCTGTTCTTTTTCTGAGTAAGCTATCGTTTGTGGGAGGAGAAGAAAAGCCTAGGCTTTCAAGTGACCCAAGTGGGACCTCACCAGAGACAAGCTTTCTTCTGGATCCAAAACAGCACCTTCAACTTTCATAGCCTGTTTTGATAGACAGAGCACTATTTTTGAGGTTGTCCTCACGTTCTTGTAAGTTAAGCAGGGAACAGAATCAGTTCCCCACTCAACAATTCAAGGTGGGAAAGAAAAATGGGACACCAAGATAAAGAAATTGGGATTTTCTGTTTTGATTATTATAATTTGATTATTTCAAATTTAGAAACAGTTGTAACATAATGAAAGGAAATTAATTTACTATAATTATTCAGGTGTTAGGTATAAATTTAGATAATTTAAATAGTCATAGTATTATAAATTTGCCCTGCCAGGCATGTGAAGTATTAAAAAGGTAAGCATATTAACTTATAACTGTAGTTGGAGATTGTTAGGCGTGGGCAATGACCAAGTTTGTAAATGGGACTAATTTTAACTTGTGCCCATGAGTTAACAAGTAAAAGTATTACTTTTCCAACAAAAACCACCAGGTGTATAGATAGAAGACTTGAGTGTTGAGTTTAAACACATAAAGAGGGCTAGCCTCGCACATTTGAACTAATGTCCAATGAAAGGCATCAGAGACAGATGAGAGAGACAGAAACAAAGAGTTTATCAACACTGTTTATCAGCAGTGTCTTCTCATGTCAGTAAGCGTCAACCTCCTTTTACCTTATACAGAAGAACGGTGACAAAAATCTCAGTCACTCTTGACTCCTGTCATTCACTCATGTTAACCCAAGGGAGAATCCAGCCCTGTTATTACAGCCTCTCCTGCTGCCACCTTGACTGAGCCTGTATCCTCTCTCTTGGGTTATCACCTAATTGGTCCCCTCCTACCTCAGCTCAACTCAGTTAGTAGCTCACCATCTAGGGAGAGCCAGGTCATGCTGTTTCTACATTGGGAATACTCTAAGAAAATGCCAGTGACCTGGAAGCAAGCCTGCTGCCTTAYCCTGTACTCTGCTTGCTACCCCAGCCTCAGGATCACCTTCCTTCTGGCTATTCATCACAAGGACCCTCAGCAATCTCTCACTGTACAGCAGCCCTGAAGATCTCTCCACGTCAGCATGGCTTACTGCGGGGTAGCTGAATAATACCTCTGCTCCCCTAAAGATTCTAATTTCCAGAACCCGTGAATATGTCAGTGCTAGTGTGGAGAGAATTAAGTCAGCAAATGGAACTGAGGCAGTGTTGTGATCCAAGTTGTATCCTCCCCTAAACTAACATTTTTGAGTCCTCTTCTCCTTTATCCAGAGTTCTCTCTCTCTCTCTCTCTCTCTCTCTCTCTCTCTCTCTCTCTCTCTCTCTCTCTTTCTCTCCATTCCTCTTCCCTTTCCCTCCTGTCCTCTACCATGGCCCCTTCCCCTCCAATTGGTTCCATTTCTTCTGAACTCCCTCTGTTTTCCTGTTACACACATTCCATTTGATCTCTTCCTCAACTCTCCTGATCTGCTTCCTGATTCTGGCTTATTTCCCCTAACAAAATTACTTCAGCAGATGCCATGAGTTCAATTTTTCTTCTGCTGGATGAAAATACACTTTGTATACATACCAAATTTTCTTTACCCATTTACAAGTTGATGGGCATTTAGATCTGTTCCAATTCTTGGCTTTTGTGAAGACTGCCTCTACAAATGCATGTGGAAATGTGTCTCTGTGGTGCACTGTCTCCTTCAGTCATGTGCCTCCAAGTGGTACAGCTGGATCGTACGGAAGTTCTCTTTGCTTTTTTAGGATCTTTCACACTGACTTTCCAAGATGGCTGTGCCAATTGACATTGCCATCGGCAGTGAATAGGGTCCTTTTCTCTCATATTCCTGCCAATATTTGTTGTCATTTGTTTCTTACATGGCAGCCATTCTGACTGGGGTGAGATGGAAGTTCAATACAGTTTCAATTTATGTTTCCTGTCACAACAGCCAACTCCTCTTGAATGCTGCTGGGGAAAGAGGCCTCAGGAGGCCTAAGACATGAACCCTGGGGTTATCTGACTCCACAGAAGCCTGAGACTTAGCTCTGCTGCAGCTGCTTCCTGTACTTGGAGAATAGGAAATACCTGGAAACATTAGTCATTTCCTAGGACATATGAGCCTATTTTTATAGGGAAAGAATCCACCAGTTTTACGAGGCTGTAAAAGGACTCAGTGAACACTTAAGGTTCATCATCCAATGTGCTAGGATCAGACATTAGTCTATAGTGCTCCATTATAATACTCTATACATTTCTTCTTGACTCTACTTCCACAGAGCAAGTTTATGTGAATTTAATAAATATATTATAATCACAAGTCTCCATTTTGTTTTGTTGCTGTTGTTGTTGCTGCTGCTGTTAAGACAGAGTCTCACTATATAGCCAACCTGAAAGTCTCTGCATAGACCAGGCTGGCCTTGAGATCGCAGAGATCCTCTGCCTCTGCCTCTGCCTCTGCCTCTGCCTCTGCCTCTGCCTCTGCCTCTGCCTCTGCCTCTGCCTCTGCCTCTNTGCCTCTGCCTCTGCCTCTGCCTCTGCCTCTGCCTCTGCCTCTGCCTCTGCCTCTGCCTCTGCCTCTGCCTCTGCCTCTGCCTCTGCCGTCTCTGCCTCTGCCAGTGTGATTGCTGAGATTAAAGACTTGTGCCACTACACCTGAATCAAGACTACAATTTTTTACTGATGGATGTGATCAGTTCTTCAGTTTTTAAATAATTTTTAATTGATCCAACCCTGGCCTAAACTTTCTTGGAACATCAGGGTTCTTTCCCCATTGGCAAAAACAYCCCACTATTTTCATGGAATAACATCTTCCCTTAAAACTCTAGTAACTTCAGCCTATTCTTCCTATTAGAGAATATGATAGCTATTCTTAGTTATCAACTTGACTGCATCTGGAATTAACAAAACCACAAGTGGTTGGGCATATCTTTGAGGGGTTTTTTTCTTAATTAAATCATTTTTAAGTAGGAAGATGCATCTTTAATCCAGATCTTTTGAGGTGAGAAGATCTACCACATCTTCTGCTGGCAGCCTATAAAAAAAAAAAAGTGGGTGAAGGAAGTTTTTGCTTCTTACTTGCTTGCTTTCATTATTAAGTCCATTCTTTCACTGGTATTAAAACCTACTCTTTGGGATTCTGTTTATACTGAAGACCAGCTGAGATATCCAGCCTTGTGAACTGAACAACTATTAGATTCTTGAGTCTTCTATTGGTAGTTAGATTACACTGTTATACTAGCTGTGCCACAGCCTTTAAGCCATTCTAATAGATCCTAATATGGGATTTATTATATATTTATATTTCTAATATTATATATTCTATAAGTTCTGTTCCCCTATATAACCTTGACTAATACAGAGAATATGAGCATTTTACTGAATATTTTCATGCCCTTATGAATATCATCATAAAAACCCATTTACTTTTCTTCCTTCCTCAAATATAATCAGTACTTCTGCCCTCAAACCTCTTTTGTCTACTGAAAGGGAGAGATATACATAAATACCAGTGATCTGTCCTAAGTACTTTCATGGATAGAAGACTGAGAACAGTATGGTACTTAAGGACAGGTCCTCAGAGCCTGGACCACACAAATTCTAATCCTGCCTCCATCATTGTTGAGCCTCACAACCTCCCACATCTTACCCTCAGCTACCATGGAGACAAAGGAAGTGTGGGTTTTGTATGGATTTTATAAGGATGGAATGAGACAGAGTCTGGAAGGTGTTTTGAAAACTCAGTACAGAGAGAACCACCAAAGTGTTGGGGTGTCCTTAGTCATCATATAGTAGAAGAACCAAGAACTTACTCCACACTAACATGGGTGAGGAGGCTTTTGTGGAGATAATATAAGACAAGTCCTTTTCTGATATAGAAAGCTGAGGGTAGGTGCTCCTGGGAGAGGAAGTGGATAGCCAAAGTATTTGAATGAAAGCTCCCAGAGAGAAGCCCAAGCTTCCTACACAACCTCACTCAAGGCGAACTGACTAATTAGGATGTCAATGATCATGGAGAGGTTGGAATGTTGCAGATTCAGAGCTTAATTACATTTTATCTTGAGCTATCTTTAGACCCCTTAGTAGCTAATTCTTTCCCAACTACATATCTTAGCTAACTACCTTATGACTAACATAAAATCCTTTTAAAAATTATTTTATTTTATGTGTATTTTTGGACATGAGTGTATATATGTATGTGAAGTATGAGACACGTAGCCAGGCCCAACAAGAATGTATGACAGTATGTATGAATACATGGTTATGAATGAGTATATGAGTGTGTGTGTGTTTATGCATATTTGCTTGTATAAAAGTTTTTCCTTTTGTGATTGATCATGACTCTCTTTTCCTGGTTTARTAAAAGTTAATTGCTTCAAACCTCCCTCCCATCTGGAAAGCAAGAGGTGAGGCTTCTGGGCAAAAGAGAAAGAAGTCTTAGCAATAAATCCTCCACTGAATTCCCTGCCGCTTAACAACTGGATATTTAGTCACCTGAGTCCGGCAGCTTCTGACCTGAGAGTAACTTAGGGTAAAGACAGAAAATTATCAAGCACAGAGAATTATAAAAATAAGTAAGAATTTTCCGATGCTTATCAAGCAGAGAATCATAAAAGTAAGCAAGAGTTGTTTTCTCACACTAATCAAGCACAAAGCTTTATAAAGTAAAAGAGTAATAAGAAAGAGTTAAGTCCTCAGTGCTTAACAAAGCACAGAACAATGAAAAAGAGTTAAGTTTTTAGCACAGAACAGTGAGAAAGAGTTAAGTAGTAAGATGAAACATCGAGGGTTATGGAGAAAAGAAGCCAGTGGTTTTCAGCCACAGAATAAGCAAGAAAGTATTTAGATTTTCAGAAACCATCAGCTTCAGCATCCAGCATAGTCAGAGTACTAAAAGGTCAGAGATCATCAGATTTTGACCTGTGTTCATCCAACTTCTATGCCCACTTCAGCTTCTTCCTCTAAATCCAAACGAAGGCACCAGGCACTGTGTGTATACAAGGGCTCATGGGGGTCAGAAGAGGGGGTCAGAGCTTGAGTTAAGTCTATTTTCAGAACTAGAGTTCAGTCTGTTGTGAGTTGTGAGGTCTGGGTGAGTCCTGGAAATAAACCCTAGGTCCTCTGGGGGGAAAAGCATCAAGTGCTTACCACTGAGCCATTCTGCCAATCCCCAGGGGAAAAAATCCTTCAAAATGTATTTACTTATCTTTAGTTTTCACCAGCTTAAAGACTAAAAATGTCATTATATGGCATCTAAGAACTATAGCAGAGATCTCCTACTTTGCCTTAACCTGCCTATTCAATTTAAATAGATCCCACCAATCTATTGATGCCTTGATTTAGGACTTATTTGTTCTGATATTATAAACCTTCACCAAATGGTCACCACTTGGATGGAGTTTGGGGTGACTTAAATCTGTATTTCTGGCCCATGATCATTCATATCCACTTCATCAAAAGGGATCTTTTATCTCCTTTGAAGTTAGTGCTGTGTTTTTCCAGTGTCTCTAGGCTGATGGAAGACAGTGAGAATTTTTGGTAGCAGGACTCTGGTAGCCGAGCAGAATCTTGGGTAGCCGTTATCTAATGGATTGGGTCTAACTCTAAAGGCAGGGAGATGAGTTAATGGTGCCATAATTATCATGGTGGCTTGTATGAAGCACAGGGAAAGAAAGGAAGCAATAAATAGCTTCACAGAGTTGACGACTTGCTTGAAGCTAGGAGATGATGATAGCATAAAAACATTTGTCCCTAGGATCTCCCAGGCTCCTTTCTCAAGTCTGGCACTGCCCTGCAGCTGGTAAAGATGCAAGAGTAGACTTAATAAAGGGTTTCCTGAGCTGATGGTTCTTCAATTGACTCCTAAAATAAGAGAAAAAGTAAAGCCGAAGACAAAGATATATAGCAAGAGCAAAGACCATACCCCTGGGTGCTGGGACTCTGCCTACTCAAGTCCAGTAAATATTTGTCAGATATAATTGAACTCAGTTTCTGGCCCAGGAAGGCACTGTAAAGAAAGGAAACCCTAATGCATCATAAATCTAGACATTCCTAGTCCCAGCTTGCTCCCTTCCCTTCCCTCTAAGACTCCAGAGGAATTACTCTGTTTGCAACAATTCATTGCCTACACCCATCATGCATGATAGACTTGTTAGATTTTAAGTGATTTGTTTTGCTTGTAAACCTAAGTCAACAGAACACAAAATAATGAACATTATACTTTTAGATCTACGTTTCCCTGTTATTGTCATGGGCTCCAGCATTTGTAAGTGCCACAGACACAAATCTTCAAATATCTGAACATTGCTCCTCTGAGTACAACTATCCTTCAGAATTCAAATAAGGCTTTTATTTTAGATTTTTTTGTGTGTGATGCTTAATGCTGAATCCTGAGACTTGCTTAAATAAATAAAATATGTTTTCTGCAGGGATGCCGGCCACCTGAGCACTGGGAAGGTTAAAGATGTTGAAGAAGCACCYCTCTCTGCCACAGCCCATCTCTTCCACCCAGCAGAGGGAGGTCTATGGCACCAAGGGAACTGAATATTCYAGCATTTTACAATGTTAGTCTCTGCAGCTTCTCTTTTTCAGATTTATACAGCCARATTCTAGAATGGTGTCTTAGAGTTTTACTGCTGTGAACAGACACCATGACCAAAGCAACTCTTAAAAAGAACATTTAATTGGGGCAGGCTTACAGGTTCAGAGATTCAGTCCATTATTATCAAGGCTGGAACATGGCAGC
>BDUI01001384.1:51323-62958 GCA_002335545.1 Apodemus speciosus
GCCCTCCACCCTGGTCAGCTTGCAGAGCACAAGCCTCCAGGCCTGGCCTTTGCCTGAATGACCTTGTTGTGAGACCCACGGAAGCAAGGAACATGTAAAGCGTGTACCAGTAGTAGGCATGGGCCCCGCTCCACCCTGCCATAGCTCACTGAATTCCCTTGGGTACAGCATTTCTCTGAAAGGGGTGATGAGTCTCAAGACCCTTTGTGCAGAAGTAGCACCACTGAGGTGACCTGTCAAGGTACCCCCAGTCACCAGCCACAGTCTGGTTGAGAATAGCACTTGTGCCAGAGGAGCCTGACTTTTTGGTCCTTCTCCCTAACCCCACCCCGGAGCCAGAGTCTTACCATGTTGTCTAAGCTGGCCTCCAACCCTCTGGCCTCAAGGATCCCTTCCGGGTGGAGGGATCTCTCAACACTTGAGAATGCTTGAGTAACTTTCCTGGTACTCCAGCTTRAGGTTCCCCTCCTCTAGCCTCTATGGGCACTGCACACATGTGTGCACACATTTATATATACATAAAAAATAAATCTTTGGAGAATCCTCCTGCCTCAGCTCTAGGAGCAGCTGGGGCTGCAGGCACTTGCCACTGTATCCAAACATGTTTTTGCATGTTTCTTCTAACCCACATTGAGATGCAGTTGAGGGCTAGGGTGTGGTTTGGAGACAGCAGAGGTTTAGCATTCACAGCCCTGAGGCCCGAAAGCATACACGAGCTCCTGGCCACATGCATGGCGAGCAGGTTCTTGTATGCTCTAGCTTTCTACGTCATGCCCAGATACCGTGGCATCTGCCCAAGCACACCCTGCCAGCATGAGGCGGAGGCAGGAGGATTGGGGTGGGGTGGGGAGGAGCTGTCACATGCCTGTCATCCTGGCACTGGGATGCTGGAGGCAGGAGGATCAGGAGTTCAGTTTTCCTCAGCTACATAGCACATACAGGCCAGCCTGGGATACATGAGACCCTGTGTCTTAAAAGAAAAGAATTCCACTCTGAGACCACCAGAGCTCTGGACCATGGGTCTGGCTTCAGTTTTCCTATCCAGCATCAGAAACTCTGGAGCTGGGTGTCGCTCTGAGGCAGGCCGTCTTCACGGTATATAGAAGGCCTTGGGGGGCTGGTGAGATGGCTCAGCGGTTAAGAGCCTCGACTGCTTTTCCGAAGGTCCTGAGTTCAAATCCCAGCAACCATATGGTGGCTCACAACCATCCCTAACAAGATCTGACAGCCTCTTCTGGGGTGTCTGAAGACAGCTACAGCGTAATTACATATAATAAATAAATAAATCTTTAAAAAAAAAAAAAAAARARRAARAARAAGGCCTTGGGTTCCGTCCCCAGCATGGCATAGTAATAAAGCGAGGAGCCAGCAGGCCTGTTCTCTGTAGGACTCTGCCCCACCAGTGGCCCCGGTGCCGTGTGCTTGGCTGCTGCCTCACTTTATCACTGCTGCATGTGCCCGGAGCCGCCAGCACACTCTGCACCCTCAGATGGAGCAGAGCCGTCAGAGTGGAAGGCGGGAGCTCTGGGGAGTCCAGGGAGTCGGTGGCGTGGCGGGGTGGCAGCCTTGCTTCATTTGTCTCCTCTCTGTCTCTCTCTGGATCTAACCTGCAAGGCGTGGCTTGCTGAACTAACAAGATCCCCAGCCCTATTCCCCTCACATTCACACCATTTTTAATATTTTGACAGGAAGAGTAAAGGTATCAAACAAAAGCAGATCATTCCCAAGGTAAACCCGCACCCGCAGATGGCGGCATCACACATGGCCACTCTGAGACAGGGAGGAGGGGGAGAAGCACTGAGCTGCGGGGCCTCTTCCCTTCTCCGACTCATTCTCCTTCTAACACAAAGCTGTGGCTCAGGTGGGGGAGCCTCTGTCTAGAGTCCCCTGGTGAGGGGCTGGAGGTGTGTGTGTGGCACAGGGGTAGATCCTCTGTCTAGAATCCCCCGGCGAGGGGCTGGAGGTGTGTGGCACAGGGGTAGATCCTCTGTCTAGAATCCCCCGGGAAGGGGTGTGGAGTACAACCCTGCTTAGCTTTTATCAGCCCCTGGGTTCCCAGCACTGAAATCAGATTCCTCTCCTTACTGTGACCTTGTAGTCGTTTGGGTTTTCGTCAGTTGGACCTCTGTGGGCACATTTAAGAAGCTGTAAAGCAAGTGGGGGAGGGGCCAGGCTCCACTCATCTCAAGTCTGCCCTTCTAGTGTTCCAGCTGGACCTCGGAAGGGTCCTCCCCACCCCAGAGCTGGTGCTTCCCACAAGCCACCCAGCATGAGTCAGGTGCTGCCTGCGAGACGCCTGCAGGACCGGGCAAGCCGGAGTGCCCTGCAGACTCTTGGTCTAGTTTTAGACACTATCTCCTCTCCACTCCTCACAGTGGGAAGTTCCCAGAACCTTTGGGTAATGTGGGCATGCAGGCACCCTCTGTCTACAGAGCCCAGGCACATCCTGCCACAGGCTCTGAACCTTCTCTGGGGGACTTAGAAGCCCTGCACAGTGAAGTCACTTTCTGTGTTGACTAAGGATGAGACATGAGCCTGTGACAGGATATAGGGCACACACTTGTCCCGCACCCTGGAGACAAGGCTAATGTAGGCTATGATTATCAAGAACAAACAGGTGCAGAATGGAGTTTTTGTTGTTTTGTTTGGGGTTTTGTTTGTTTGTTTAAATATGGTCAGTAGCTCTTGTCTAAAATTCTGTAGACCAGAAGCATTCTTGACTTGAGCATTCTGAGACATTTATATATACATATACACAGTGAGGTGTTGGGATGGGTGTGTCTATGTACGGAGCGTGCTCCCTTTCGCCTAGACTCAGCCGTGCAGTAATCTGACACCATATCACTAACACTTGTAAGTGCGTGTGCGCATGCCCAAAAGACTTACCATATAGGGGCTGATGAGATGGCTCAGAGGGTGCAGGTGCTTGCTGCCAAGCCTGACCACTTGAATTCAATCCCCAGGACCCACATGGTGGAAGGGGGGAAGCAACTCCTGCAAGTGGTTCTCTGACCTCTGCACATGCACATATACAATACAGTTTTTAAAAAATAGAATTTTATTTTTAAAGTATACGGTTGGGTATGCATAGTGATGGAAGGTATGAGGCAGGGGACTTGTTAGTTGCAGGCAAGGCTACAGAGCAAAGCTGTCCCATAAATGAAAAAGCAAAGGCGAGTGTGGCGACCACCATGTGCCTGACCTCGCAGCGTTCGGGAGGTGGAATTGAGGAGTCCAGGCCGCCTTGGGCCGTAAGAGAGTCTTTCCGGCGGGGAAATCACCATGACTTGGAAGCATGTTGGTCTCAGTTTGGGATGCAAAGGCATGGAATCCAAATGCCTTGGGAGCTGGTGGCTTGTGGTATAACAGGCTTTGTCTAGACAGGCCCTGTCCTGACCCACTGCCATGGAAGATGTGGTGGGTCCTGTCTGTCACCAGCTCAGGCTGGCATGTGAGCTCTGATGGGCTTGGACCCTGGCCCTGTGCTGAGGGTAAGGGGTATGGAGGAGTGGGAGCGGCAGGCTGTGGCCTGTATCCAGGCCACGCTCTCCCCAGGAGCCGGCGACTCCTGTAGGTTGTGGGGAGCAGGCCCAACCCTGTGTGTCTGTCCTAGAACCTGCTGGACTCTAAGTCCCTGAGGCTCATCATTAGCATGACGCTGCATGACCGGACCACCAAGTCGCTGCTGCACCTGCACAAGAAGAAGAAGCCACCCAGCATCAGTGCACAGTTCCAGGTGGGTGTCGCAGCTCAGCGGGCCTCCAAGTCAGTGCTGTTCCAAGCCCCAAAACGTGCTTACCGCTGTGTGACATTATTTATGTGCCCTAGGTACAACATCATCCCTGTTTGAAAACCACCAAGACAAAAAGGAAATCATTAGTTATCAAGTCAGTCACCAGGACTGTTGAGCCATGTTCTGAGGTCATAATTCTCTTTTTTTCCCCCTAGCTTCCAGGAAACTCATTTTTTGTTGTTGTTTGTTGAAACAGGGCCTTGTGTCATCCAAGTTGGCCTCAGATAGTCAATAATGCTCTTACCTTAGTCTCCCAAGTGTGAGCTAACTCTTTTCCTTACAATGCTGGGGGCGGAGCCCAGGGCTCTCCCAGTGCACTGTGCAGGCTGCTGATGTGACTTGGGTAAAGTGGCATGTACTCCGCGCCAGCCCTGCAGAGACAGAAAGAGAAAGGGAGGGGAGACAGCACCTACCTCCATTCTCCCCTCCAGGGCCGATGCACTGAGCTCTTAACTCTACTCCTTCACCCCTGCAAAATGGCAGCTCCCCACCCCAAAAGAGTCTTTGGTCAGCTCCATACAGCAGTGGAGTCCCACCCCTGGTCAGCAAGTCCATGTGCATCCCCTCTTCCTCCAGACATCTCTTAACAAGCTGTTGGAGGCACTGGGCAAGGCCGAGCCCTTCTTCATCCGCTGCATTCGCTCCAATGCGGAGAAGGTAAGTGCAGGCCAGTGTGCACAGGACCCTGTGGTCCCATGGAGTATGAAGGGGTCAGACCTTGGCCCCAGGCTGGGGGTTAAAAGCCATAGGCAGGACCTGGGACTAGCACTCAATGGGGAGACCCTCTATCCCACAAGAAGCCCCAGGGTCCATCCACAGCACCATATAAGCTGGGTACGCACTTGCCATCCCAGCACTGGGGATCTGAAGTTGAAGATCATCCTTGGCTACAGAAAGAATGTAGGGTAGCCTARGCTACATGAGATCCTGCCTCAGAAGGAAAAAGCTAACCCCCAGGGGCGGCCAGGGGCTGAGTTGGGGGTTGGGGGGATGGTCCACATGGCGCCCCACAGAGCCTCCGAGCATTCCGTTCCTTTGCAGAAGGAACTCTGCTTTGATGATGAGCTGGTGCTGCAGCAGCTGCGCTACACAGGCATGCTGGAGACTGTGCGCATCCGGCGCTCTGGCTACAGCGCCAARTACACCTTCCAGGTAGGCCGCCCACACCTGCTCCCCCTGCCCTGCAGGGCAGGGCTCCTCAGCACACCTGGCTTCTACCACCAAACCTGAAGCGTCATGAGCTGACACCAGTCCTGGAAGTCACAGGTGCCTTTGAGCACCTTCTAGCCTGATTTTTGACAGTTTTTTTGGGTTTATTTGTTCAAATCTATTTTATATCTGTGTATGCACACATACACAGATCAGAGCACATTTGGGGCAATCAGAGACCGACTTGCAGGAATCAGCTCTGTCCTCCCACTATGTGGGTCCTGCCTCTTGAAGTCACGTTGTCAGTCTTGGCCACCAGCACCTTGCCTACAGATCCTTTCCGTCTCGCTGGCCCCAATGGGAACAGTTCTAACAATGTTACTGTGGTCAGTGGTGCCAGGAGCAGGCAGGACCTCCTCCTGTCTGCCTCCTTCTGCTGAAGACAGATATTCATTGGACATGGCAGCTCTTGTCTCAGCCCTCAAGAAAGGCAGGCAGGAAGCTTGCTCACTGTGAGTCCTAGGCCAGCCGGAGAGACAGTGAGACTATCAAGACAACACAAAAACATGTAGTGGCTGGGGCTGCGGGTCAGCGGATGGACAGGGTGGGAAGTGGGCCCAGCCGCGTCAGCCATGCAGTGCCAGGGTAGTGCCTCTTCCACCACTGCAGCGCCTCACTCAGGCCGGGAGGCGGTAGTGGGAGGTGCTGAAGTGCAGAGTCCTGACCCTCACACCACCCTGGCTCACCTGCAAGTCCAGCCTCAGAAGCCGAGTCAGGGATCCGCAGAGCGCCCTGCTGCTGAGAGCAGCTAGGTCCTGACTGAGCRACCCTGCCTCAAAGAATACGCTAGAAAAGCCAAGTAGGATGGTTCCCTGCAGCAGCCTTGGGCTCCACACTGTGCACACGGATGTGCATGTGCACGTAGAGCCGTGGTGCGCAGAGGRAAACGCACTGGCTCGCGACCAACTCGAGCGCTGTCCTTGGCTTTCCTGTGCTTGTGACGGGCATTGATTGCTCTTTAGTGGTAGAGTGAGCTGTGTCATCAGGAAGGCAGGGAGCTCACCAAGGAGCTCCTGAGCCTGCCCCATGACACACCTCCTAAGTCTTGGACCAGCCGGTTCTGTGTTCTCCTTCAGACCACACACATCCTTCACGATGCCAGTCTTTCATGCCTCATGCCCTCACCGATACATGCCAGTGTGCTATGGTCGCTTGTGTAAACTTCCACTGAATAATAGAATAATAGCCACAGAAGAGAGCGGGGAGGTGCTCTGCAGGGGTGAGCACAGTTTGCAGAGGAGCTGCGCTAGGGTCCATACCTACATGTGGTGGTCCATAACTGCCTGGAACATGAACTCCAGACCTGACCCTCCCCCAGCCTCCCTGAGCACTGCACTCATATATGCATTGGGGGGGGGGGGGCGCTGAGCCTGCCTGAGGCCTGGGTTCCACCCCGCCTGTGCCCACCTCATAATGGTTCCTTAGCACTGCACACGAGAGGTGACCTGGTTGGCCCTGTCCCTGGAATGACTGCAGCTACCAAGGTGCTTACTGTCCCTCCCTGCCACCTGCCAGGACTTCACGGAGCAGTTCCAGGTGCTGCTGCCCACGGATGCCCAGCCCTGCAGGGAGGCCATTGCTGCCCTGCTGGAGAAGCTGCAGGTGGACAGGCAGAGCTACCAGATTGGGAAGACGAAGGTAAGCACCGTCACGCTCGTGGCTGCCATTCCCAACCCACTTGCACCCAGGCAGGACCTCACTTCCCTCAGTGCCCCACACCATGCTCCAAAGGGCCCTGGGCTCTGCAGTGAAGCTCTGTCCCTTGACACTAGCATGGCAGACCCGAGGCTAGGCACACAGCGCGCTGGGCTCTTGTCTCTATTTTGGGAGTTGGAGGCAGGGCATCACTTCCTCCTCGGCTCCAGTAGACATCAGACGATGGAGACATGTGGCTAGGGTCACATGACAAGACAGGCCAGCTTTTCCAGACCCACTCAGTCTACAGGAACCAGCGGGTCCCATGAGAACCACATTTAATCTCGTCCTTGGGAGGCACCAGTGGAGACAACATCTTCTTCCACTGGGGCCCACCTCTTGAAGGCTCCTCAGCTCTCTGTCACTACATGGACCCAAGCTTACAGAGCAAGGATGTTGAGGGAGGAGCCACACCCAGCCCTCAGGTCAGCGTGAGCCAGTTCCTTCGCTGTCTGTCAGAGTGTCAGTGGCTGCCATTGAGCACCCTCAGCTGTGCATCACAGTTCAGTCCCTGTCACTTCTAGTCCCAATGAGTCACCTGGGGACCCAGCCGTTYTAAGGATGAATGTGTGCCCAAGGGAACTGAGACCAGATGTTCCCAAAAACACTTGCGCACAACCGTCCAAAAGTGGGTACAGCTGGAATGCCCATTAGACTAGGTAAGCAGAGTATGGTCGGTCCATAAAGAGGAGGAAGACTGACATATGCAGCATGACTGAGGAGACATGTTGAGCGATAGAAGCCATCTGTGGAAGGCCATTGGCTTTGAGATCCCTCTAACATGAAGTGTCAGGACTGGCACAGGCCTGTCAACCAGCCTAGGTTATATAACAAGACTTTGGCTCAAACAACAAAAAGAAAGGGCTGGGGAGATGGCTCAGTAAGTGCTTGTATAATTCATTCATGCAAGTATAAGGACCTGAGTTTGGATTCCCCAGACCCCACTTAAAAACCTGGGTGAGTAACCTGGGCAGTGGTGGAGCACGCCTGTAATCCCAGCACTCTGGGAGGCAGAGGCAAGTAGATTTCTGAGTTCAAGGCCAGCCTGGTCTACAGAGTGAGTTCCAGGACAGCCAGGGCTACACAGAGAAACCCTGTCTCGGGGTGGGGGTGGGGTGGGGTGGGGGAACTGGGTGGATGGACATGCTTGAAATCCCAGTGRTGGTGGAGCCAAGACAGGAGCTGACTCACTGTGCTTCGGAATCAGTGAAAGACCCTATCTCAAAACATAAGGTATGGAAGCCGCCGGGTGTTAGCTTCTGGCCCAGGCATACATGGTGAATGCTATTTTACATGGACTCTTACTTCCATATAGTAAAAAAATCCCTATTCATGCTGGTGAGCACACCTTAGCAGTCAGGAAGATGAGGGATACAAGGCTAGCCCTGGCTACATAGTAAATTTGTGGCCAGCCTGGGCTACACAAGAACCTGTTTGGCAAAAGCAACATAATATCAGGTTACTGAAGCCACAGCTATGGTTCCTGACAAAGGGGGTGTTCTGTGAGGCTCTGCAGGTACATTGCCTCTCCCCCTCCCTGCCCACAGGTCTTCCTGAAGGAGACAGAGCGGCAGACCCTGCAGGAGAGGCTGCATGGTGAGGTCCTGCGCAGGATTCTGCTGCTGCAGACTTGGTTCCGGATGGCGCTGGAACGCAGGCGCTTCGTGCAGATGAGACGTGCTGCCTTGACCATCCAGGCCTGCTGGCGCTCTTACCGTGTGCGCCGTGCACTGGAGAGAACACAGGCAGCTGTGTGCCTGCAGGCTGCCTGGAGGGGCTACCTGCAGAGGCAGGCCTACCAGCAGCAGAGGCATCGCATCATCCGCCTGCAGAGCCTCTGCCGTGGCCACCTGCAACGCAGGAGGTGAGTGGAGCAGGACTTCTCACCCTGCAGCATTCCAGAAGCCCAGAAGGTCATTCACGAAAAAGCTGCCCAAGATCACTAGTACCCAGTCAGTAGAACCTAGGCCCGTAGTCAGGGTGTAGGGAGAAGGGGAAGGTGGTCTCTTCCACCTGCTGCCCAGAACAGGTGATGTAGGCCTGCTGGAAGGATGGCTATAACCAACTCAGAGTACCTCTCTTCTCTTGTGACCCATCCTGAGCTTCCAGCCTTGCAAGTTGGGAGACTACCACCATGCAAGTGGATACTGGCTGGGTCTCTGCAGGTCTTGGACAGCCATTTGTACTCCAGAAGTCACACAAGTGATCATGTCTGACACAGTGCCATGTCTTTCTTCCCACCAGCTTCAGCCAGATGGTATCAGAGAAGCAGAAGGCAGAGCAAGCTAGGGGGGCTGCAGGAGCAGAACTGTCAGAGGGTGAGCCCGGCCCTGTGGCCGCCAGGGAGCAGCTGTCCGAGCACCCTGTGGAGGACCCTGAGAGCCTGGGTGTGGAGGCTGAAACCTGGATGAACAACAGGCCCCCAGATGGCGCGTCACCTAAGAAAGAGACACCCACCTCGGAAATGGAGACCCCAGCCCAAAAAACAGTGCCAGCTGAAAGTCATGAGAAAGTCCCCAGTAGCCGGGAGAAGCGAGAGTCAAGGCGGCAGAGAGGGTTGGAACATGTTGAACGACAGAATAAACACATCCAATCCTGCAGGGAGGAGAGCAGCGCCCTCCGAGAACCTTCCAGAAGGGCAAGCCTGGAAACAGAGGAAAGCTTCCCTGAGGACACAAAGGGACCCAGAGATGATGGACTTGAGGCATGGACAGAGACCACAGCCCCCTCTTGTCCAAAGCAAGTGCAGGTTGTGGGAGGTCCACCTGGGAGCCCCAGTCCTGTGCAGAGGCCCGCCAGCCTAGCCCTGGGCAGTAGGATTAGCCCAGCGCTCCCCAGCAGCTCCCTGGAATCTCCCAAGGATGAGAACAGCACCAAAGCTTGGGACAAGCCTGAGAGTCCCAGTGGCTCCACCCAGATCCAAAGATACCAACACCCGGACACAGAGCGGCTGGCCACTGCTGTGGAGATGTGGCGAGGCAAGAAGCTTGCCAGTGCCRTGCTAAGCCAGTCCCTGGACCTGAGTGAGAAACACCAGGCTGCAGGGGCAGTCCTGACTCGCACAGAGTAAGCCTATCCGTTATGCAGGGTTGAGGGCACCCGGGTTGGCCATACCAGCTCAGGGCCCAGGGCCATAAACAGGTGTGACCAAGATTGCCAGATAGGGACATGCAGAACACAAAGGGCAGAAGAAGGGGCCGGGCGTTGGTGGTGCACGCCTTTAATCCCAGCACTTGGGAGGCAGAGGCAGGCGGATTTCTGAGTTCGAGGCCAGCCTGGTCTACAGAGTGAGTTCCAGGACAGCCAGGGCTACACAGAGAAACCCTGTCTCGAAAAACCAAAAAAAAAAAAAAAAAAAACAAAGGGCAGAAGAAGCTTACGTCAGGCCGGAGTAAGGCTGACAGAGGGCTTGCTGAGCGTGCTTTAAGCCCGGACCGTCCCAGTCCTGCTGACATAGTGTACCTGCCCAGCAGCCTGTAAGAGGCTGGCTGTGGAAGCCAGGACCCTGTGAGTCCTCCTCACCCCCCTGATCCCTGGGTCTCAGTTTCCCTTCCATGACTAGGGCTTACTCACAGAATTTTACCCATGCACCTATACTTATACTGCACCTATATGATCTATATGCACCTAGGGACCACATCTCTAGCCCCTGAGACCTGTGCTGGACTGAAGGAAGGGAAGACCTCTTGGCTGTGGTACTGACAGATTGAGGCCGGAGTTGTCTGTGGGGGCACCCTGTATCAGGATGTTGAATGTTTTCACTGGCCCCTCCCATCACATGCTAGTAGCCTGACAGACATGTCAATGATTTGCAGGGTGGAGGGTCCACGGGTGATGGATCTGACAGGTGACTAGGTATCGAGATGATGGATCAGAGAGATAGAAAGATGATGGAATACTGGGTTGGTAGGTGATGGATGGAAAGACAAGTTGATTGGAGATGGACAGGTCCCTGGATGATGAGTAGATGGGTTGTTGATGAACAGGTGGATGGATGGGAGGATGGATGGAACGAGGGATAGATGGACGAACAGTGCCTATCTCTTACCTCTCTGTGAGTGTTTGCTGGGATGAGTAAAGCTAACCCTACCCAGGCAAGAGTCACTGCACTGGGTCTGGAACTCTCTGCATAGCATGTTAGTAACGCTGGTCTGCGGTCTTACAGGGAGAGGCACATCTCTTTCTCCACCAGTGACGTCTCCAAGCTGTCCCCGGTCAAGGTACAGGTAAAGCTGTAATGCCCCATACACATACATACATACATACATACATACATACATACATACATACATACACACACACACATGCACACGCACAGACACACATACATATACATTCCCCCAACATACACACACCCCCCATAAGCACACACATGCTGAGCTATCGACAGTATACACCTATCATCTTGACACTTGGGAGGCAGAGCAGGGAGGTCACACCCACAAGCCCACATCGTGAGCTTCAGAGCAGCTTGACAGCCTTTCCCTAAAGGTAAGGTGAGAGGCTGGTGGGATGCCCAAGTGGCTAATAACACTTGCTGTTCCTGCACGTGACACAAGTTGTCCTCCCAGCCCCCATGTCAAGTGGCTCACAATCTCCAGGGGGTCTCCCTATGACCTCCGTGAGCACCTACACATACATGTAATTTAAAAATAAAATCTTTGCCAGGCAGTAGTGGCAAACACCTTTAATCCCAGCACTCWGTAGGCAGAGGCAGGTGGATCTCTGAGTTCGAGGCCAGCTTGGTCTACAGAATGAGTTCCAGAACAGCCAGGGCTACACAGAGAAACCCTGTCTCGGAAAAATCAAGATACGGGCTGGAGAGAGGGCTCAGTGGTTAAGAGCACAAGCTGCTCTTCCAGAGGTCCTGAGTTCAATTCCCAAAAACTACATGGTGGCTCACAGCCATCTGTAATGGGATCTGATGCCCTCTTCTGG
>BDUI01001384.1:65648-80246 GCA_002335545.1 Apodemus speciosus
ATGCCCTCTTCTGGGGTGTCTGAAGACAGCGACAGTGTATCCACATACAGTAAATAAATAAATATTTTAAAAAAAAAAAAAAAAGGAGGAGGAGGAGAAGAAGAAAACAGAAAACCAAGATGCAGAATAGACTCATTAAAGATGGTGAATATGGGAGCTCTGCCACATACTGGCCCGGCTGTGACTCTCTCAACCTGCCCTCACTATGCCTGTCCCTTGGCAGACTTCAACTGAAATCGATGGGGATTTGAGCAGCAAGAAGCCATCCATCCATAAGAAGAAGTCAGGAGATCCACCCACTGGCCCCGAAGCAGGCCTGTCYCCAGGCTCCCAGGGYGACTCTAAGTAAGTGAGCAGGGCGCCCCCACTAGGAGGCAAAGGCAGGTAGGTCCTTCTGAGGTCAAACTCACCCTGGTCTACTCAGTAAGTTCCAGGACAGCCAGGGCTACATAAACACTGTCTCAAATAAAGACAGACAGACAGACAGACAAAGGTGACTGGAAAGATGGCTCAAATGCTTGCTATGTAAGAATGGACTGGAGTTTAGACCAACAGCACTCATATAAAAGCTAGGCTCGGGCACACGTAGGTCTTCCTGCTGCTGGGGGTTGGGGTAAATGGGTTGATTTGCTGGCCAGTTGAATCCGTGACCTCCAGGTTCAGTGAGAGAGCCTGCCTAACACATTGACATGGAGCGTGTGCTGGTTTGAACGAGAGTGGCCCCCAGGTTTATATATGTCCCCAGGGCATGGAGCTACTTTAGAAGGATTAGGAGGGATGACCTTGTTGGAAGAAGCGAGTCAAGCCTCCTGCCTCCATCTCCCAAGGGCTGGATTGTGGGTGTGAGCCATCACTTCGCAGTGTGCCCAGCCCTCCTTTTCCCCAGTCCTGTAACACAGGATGTCATGCAGCCCAGGCTGGCTTTGAGCCTGGGAGCCAAGAATGACTTTTAGTTCCTGGTCCTTCTGCCTGGCTCCATGGTGCCCCGCATCTGGCCTCCATTCTTGTTGTAAGTCAGCACTGAGAATGCGGCTTCCTAAGCAGAGGCTGTCTCCTGCTCACCTCTGCTTTTCATGCCTTGAACTTTATCCAGAGCCAAGCCCTGGTCCTCTATTCACACACAGCCCAGCTGCCCAGGATGCCGAGGCCACCGTCTCCAAAGCAAAACAGCTACAGCGTGGAGACACATGCCTTTAATCCTAGCACTTGGAGGGTCTCTGCATGCCAAGGCAGCCTGATCTACATAGTAAAACCCTGCCTCAAAGAAAAGAAGGGAGAGAGAGACAGAGGGAGGAAGGGAAAGGAGAGAGAGAGAAGAAGGAGAAAAAGAAAGAAAAGAGAAGACTAGAGAGATGACTCGTGGTTAAGAACACTTGCTGTTTCCAGAGGGTAGGCATTCCGTTCCGTTCCGTTCCTAGCACCCACATCTGGTGACCCAGTCTTTTGTCACTGTAACTCCAGAGCGATCCTACGCCCTCCTTGGGCCTCTGAAGGTGCTGTACTCACATAGCCGACCTCCACAGACATATGCATACCCATCAGTAAAAGTTAAAGTCAAAAAGAAACACTTGTTTTCCCTGCAGATCTGCATTTAAGCGGCTCTTCCTGCACAAAGCCAAGGATAAGAAGCCCAGCCTGGAGGGTGTGGAGGAGACAGGGGGCAATGGAGGACAAGCTGCTCAGGAGGCCCCAGCCAGAAAGACTCCAGACGGTTGGTCCCCCTTGATGCCCAGGAGATGCTGCCTGGCTGTCTCTACAGCTGTCAGGTCCAAGCAGCAGGATCGGAGCCCTGGGTGTAGGACCTGACCTTGGGGTCATGCCTGTGGCCTTGGGTACACGTCGGGGTGCCTATTTCTCACCTTGCCTCCAACTGCCGCATGTTCCGGCAGGACCTTCTAGCCAGCAGCACCGCCACACGACAGCTGAGAAGCCCCTAAAAGGGAAGAAGAACCGAAATCGCAAGGTCGGCCAGATCACAGTGTCCGAGAAGTGGCGGGAGTCGGTGTTCCGTAAGATCACTAATGCCAATGAGCTCAAGTTTCTGGACGAGTTCCTGCTCAACAAGGTGAGCCGCTGCGGCCACAGTACAGGCTCAGACAGTGCAGTGCAGTGGCTGCTCATCCGTCGTCTCTAAAGCCTGGGTCCTGCCCCAGCATCGGGGTTAAACGATACACAAGACTCCAGGGGTGCTTACCACAGGAGGCTCTCCATAGCAGTCAGGCCGGGCCTGAGCTCAGGACAGCCCCAGACCCACACACTGGAAGGACAGTCAATTCCCACAGGTTGTCTTCTGACCTCCATTCATGCTGTAATATGCATGTGTGTGCACACACGCGCACGCACACAAACTCCTTTAGATTAAAAAATAATAATATGTTGCCATATTTTGCCTGTGTGTGTGCATACATATAGTTCCCACGGATACTAGAGGAGGGCGTCAGCTCTCCCTGAAGCTGAAGTTTACAGGCGGCTTTGAGCTGCCGTGTGGATGCTGACAGTCAAGGCCAGGTCCTCTGGAAGAGCAGCCATTTCTCACTCTCTCTCGTTTTTTAAGATTTACTTMTTATYATATGTAAGTACACTGTARCYRTCTTCAGACACTCCAGAAGAGGCGTCAGATCCCATTGCAGATGGTTGTGAGCCRCCRTGTGGTTGCTGGGATTTGAGCTCAGGACCTTTGAAAGGGCAGTCGGTGCTCGTAACCACTGAGCCATCGCTCCCGCCTGCAGCCGCTTCTCTTCACTTGAGTTCCTTAAGCATTTTGTTGTGGAGGTTTGTTTTTTTGAGATAGGTTTCTCTGTATAACAACCCTGGCTGTCTTGGAATTCACTTTGTAGACCAGGCTGGCCTCAAACTCAAAGAAATCCTCTTGCCTCTGCCTCCCGAGTGCTGGGATTAAAGACATGGGCAACCRACACCCAGCTCACCTAAAGTTGTTTTTAAAGGAAGGTTTAAATCCTGAATCTGAAGTCAGCATGGGGAACAATGTGTCCATCTGCATTTTAGTGTGAGCCTTACTCCTGGGTGTGTGGGAAGCCATGTTGCGGTCTGTGACTGCCCTGTCCCTCAGGCCTCAGGCAGAGGGCTGTGGCGTGTCGGGAGCTCGTGTGCAGTGCGTGCAGGGCTCTGCTGCACAGTGCACCTCAGCTTGCTGGTCCTGCTTGAAATGCACAGCTGCAGTTGCCACAAGCCTTGGGAGGATGAGGCAGGGAAATTGCAAGTTCCAGGCCAAACTATTCCAAAAGAAYACTCTGAGTGAGCCCGCGCYTGCCTCGCCTGCCCRAGGCCCTGGGTTCCATGTAAGTAGTGCAGARCCCTCAGGACCATGTCCTGTCAGCATCTTCAAATGCATACACACATCACATTGTGCCCTTTAAATCTAGAACCAGCCATGCAGGACAGACCTGTGCAGGATTTTTGCTGTGACCATAACCTGTGGACGCTGATCTGTCCTGTTTAGAGGTTTCTAGGTGCCCTAGGTGTCATGTTTAGAGGTTTCTAGATGCCCTAGGTGTCATGTTTAGAGGTTTCTAGGTGCCCTGGGTGTCATGTTTAGAGGTTTCTAGGTGCCCTGGGTGTCATGTTTAGAGGTTTCTAGNAGGTGTCATGTTTAGAGGTTTCTAGGTGCCCTGGGTGTCATGTTTAGAGGTTTCTAGGTGCCCTAGGTGTCCTGTTTAGAGGTTTCTAGGTGCCCTAGGTGTCATGTTTAGAGGTTTCTAGGTGCCCTGGGTGTCATGTTTAGAGGTTTCTAGGTGCCCTAGGTATCATGTTTAGAGGTTTCTAGGTGCCCTAGGTGTCATGTTTAGAGGTTTCTAGGTGCCCTAGGTGTCATGGCTGGCATTAAAGTGCGCAGCGCTGACCACCCTCTCCCCGCACGCAGGTGAATGACCTCCGCTCGCAGAAGACACCCATCGAAAGCTTGTTCATTGAGGCCACTGAGCGCTTCCGGAGCAACATCAAGACCATGTATTCTGTGCCTGTGCGTGGCGGCCCCGCCCCAGCTGTCCGTGCCTCCCAGCCCCACCCGTAGCCCAGCCATGCTCTTCCACCACCCAGCCCCTTGCCGGGCCATGGGGACACCTTGTCCTGTCCCTACAGAATGGGAAGGTGCATGTCGGCTATAAGGACCTGACGGAGAACTACCAGATTGTCGTGAGCAGCCTGGCTGCGGAGCGCGGGGAGAAGGACACCAACCTGGTCCTCAACGTCTTCCAGTCACTGCTGGACGAGTTCACCCGCAGCTACAACAAGGCCGACTTTGAGCCGGCCAAGGTAGGCGGCTCCACCCATACCCTCGCTCCAGATCCTCCCTGTGCCGCCCCCATGGATCCCGGCCCAGCCCTCCCTGCCCTTGCCCCGCTCACCCTGACACGTCTTCATCCTCCAGCCCCACTGGCTGCAGCACCACCATCTTCCTGGTCAGACAGACAGTCACACACACATACACCCCACAGCTGCTCGATATTTCTAGGGGACAGCCCCCACACTGACTTGGTCTCTGTCTCTCAGCAGAGCAAAGCCCAGAAGAAGAAGCGGAAGCAGGAGCGTGCTGTGAGTAGCCGTGTGTGTGTGTGTGTGTGTGTGTGTGTGTGTGTGTGTGTGTGTGTGTTGGAGCCGTGGGAAGGAGCTGCTGTTGAGAGTAGGGTGAGAACATGGCCATCCCCTCAGGCCCACCCTCCCCCTCCTCTCCCGCCTCAGGTCCAGGAACACAATGGACACGTGTTCGCCAGCTACCAGGTGAACATCCCGCAGTCGTGTGAGCAGTGTCTGTCCTACATCTGGCTCATGGACAAGGCCCTGCTGTGCAGTGGTGAGCCTTCCCCTCTCCTGGCCACATGGGCGCCCTACCCTTACCACCACCCGTGTCTTCTGCTCACCCTTCAGAAGGCTTCTCTCAGCACACACACTTACACACACAATCACAAAGGCAGATGACGTGACAGTCGTGGGCGCCCTCCCTCTGTGCCATTCATGCTGTTCACACAGCTTCGAGCATCGAGCTTTGAGTTCCTAGGGTCTCTTCTGTGTCACCAAGGCCCTGGTTTCTCCTTTTGACCACCAGTCACCACCCACCCATCTTCTCACAGGAATCAGGGCAGAGATGTAGCCCATGTCGTTTAAAATGCAGTCAGGGTCTCCATACAGTCGGTGGGTGAGTGTTCCCAGGAACCTGGGGTCCTCTGCATGCACCCCTGTGACTGTGACCTCCACTCTGACCCCTAGTGTGCAAGATGACCTGCCACAAGAAGTGTGTGCCCAAGGTCCAGAGCTCCTGCTCCTACACGGGGCGGAGGAAGGTGAGCACGCCCAGCCCTGGAACACTCTAGAACGTCACAGCCTGGGCTCCCTGGGCACTGGGAGGAGGGAGGTGAGCACGCCCAGCCCTGGGGCACTCTAGAATGTCACAGCCTGGGCTCCCCAGGAGGTGGCAGGAATGGCTGTGTCCTCCAGTTCGACTGTAGGACACATGTCCATTCCTAGTACTGAGGCTCCCGGCCAGGCTCCTAACCCCGCTGAAGAGTCCTGGGCCTGGCAGAGGGAGACCTTCAAGTGTCCGTGAAGGTGTTAGGGTCCCATGTCTGTGGCACAATAAGGATTAGAATACTCTTCAAGGACAGAGTAGGCAGGGACAGATGGAAGTGCCTTCTCCCCGGAGAAGTGGCACCCAGGCCTGACTCTCCACCCGTCCCACACTGTAGAGCGAGCTGGGTGCCGACCCAGGCCACTTCGGTGTGTGTGTAGACAGCCTGACCAGCGACAAGGCCTCTGTGCCCATCGTGCTGGAGAAGCTTCTGGAACATGTGGAGATGCACGGCCTGTATACCGAGGGCCTTTACCGCAAGTCAGGCGCTGCCAACCGGACTCGGGAACTACGCCAGGCACTGCAGACAGGTGGGCACTCCCAGGTGCCTGGCGCAGCCCCATGGGTCAGTCTGCACACGTAGCTCACACATTCCCGCCCTCCAGACCCTGCTGCGGTGAAGCTGGAAGACTTCCCCATCCACGCCATCACTGGGGTGCTGAAGCAGTGGCTGCGAGAGCTGCCTGAGCCGCTCATGACTTTCGCCCAGTATGGAGACTTCCTCAGGGCTGTCGGTGAGCCCTGCGGGAGGGAGGGTGGGGCTCCGGACCCTGCCTCACCTAGGGCAGCTGGGGTGGGTTGTTTCCCATCTGTACATAGACCCCACATGGAGGGCTTCTATGCACCCCAAATGCTGAGGAAAGGACTGGGCATGGCTAGTGCCACCCAGGCCTGATAACTCTGGCTTCCCCAGAGCTTCCTGAGAAGCAGGAGCAGCTGTCTGCCATCTATGCAGTCCTGGATCACCTGCCTGAAGCCAACCACACCTCCCTGGAGCGACTCATCTTCCACCTTGTCAAGCAAGTACCCCTCCCCCCAGGAGCTGAGAGAGCTGTGCCCCAAGACCCAGCTGCATGTCCTGGCCACTAGTACCAAGACATGAGCCTGGCGTTGGGATCAGAGAGGGGTGCCACCTAACTGTTGACTCTGCAGAGTGGCCCTGCTTGAGGATGTGAACCGCATGTCTCCAGGGGCTCTGGCTATCATCTTCGCACCCTGCCTGCTTCGCTGCCCGGACAACTCCGACCCCCTGACCAGCATGAAGGATGTGCTAAAGATTACCACGTGAGTCACCAGGGCCCCAGACCATAACCCCCCAGCTGTGGGATGTCCATCGTCCTCARTGTGGAGGCTGGGGCAGGAGAATCTACAGCTCCAGGCCAGCTACAGAGTAAGCCTGTCTACATCACTCAGAAACCACATGACCTCCCTGGCTGCCTAGAGAGACAGCCCAGATGAGGTTCCTGGTGAGTGTGGCTGGCTTGAGCATTCTGTCAGACCCACAGGGATCAGCATCGTCTCTTTCCTGATTATTATTCATGGGGGAGGGCACATACTTATTCCATATGTGGGGGTCAGAGGACAGCTTTTCCTCCATGTAGAGCTGAGGGATTAAACTAAGGTCTAGTTAACAAACGGTGGGTCTGAGGTGAGTGGAATTGAGGTTCCAGAAGCCACCACAATGCAGGCAGCATGCAGGCAGTGCTCCACATGGGGAGAGCACAGCATCACGTCTCCCTGTTCAGGGAAGACCTTGTTCTGAGTCCCTTGAGAAGAAGCATTGAAGAGAGACCCTCTCAGCCCAAGATGGAGAGGTAGCGTTTCCACCTTTGAGTGAACAAGCAGTTTCCCACTCCACGTGAGTGCCCCTCGGAACTCTAAAGGGCTGGAGTGTGGCTCTGTGGTAGGACTTTGCTTGGCATGTGTGAGAACTCGGGTTC
Organism: Apodemus speciosus; assembly: GCA_002335545.1. NCBI lineage: Eukaryota > Metazoa > Chordata > Mammalia > Rodentia > Muridae > Apodemus > Apodemus speciosus. The sequence continues at coordinate 72,951 of BDUI01001384.1, forward strand.
TATACACCCAACCCCTGCACCCACAGGAAAATAAGACTGCAAGGAGAGGCTCTTTCTTTGGCCTGTTGCCCTCGGCGGCTTTCTTAGCTTGAAGCTGAGAAGCTTTCTGTGGTTCCCCCCCACGCCCACTCCTGGCCACCAAAGAAGGGCGAGAAAGGAGCCCAAAGCCACTGCAGCGCTCTGGGCTTAGTCGTGAGTCTGACTTGTGATCTCACAGCCTGAAGGCTCGCCTTTCTCCTCACTGGGACTGGGTTTGAGCTGAGTCCCTCTGGTAGTGACTGTTGAGTAGGTTCTGGGGGAGTCAAAGCTCGTCTTGTAGAGTTGTTGGGGGGGAGGGGGCGGCACTAACTAGGGCAGGCTGCCCGGCCCTTCCATGCCATGTCCTTYCTCTGAGTTAAAGTAGTCCAACCCTGCTGGAGACTAGCTCTGTTCTCCAACCCGCACCCTCCTGTTACCTCCCATCTCAGTGCTGTCAAAGACAAGGGACAGAATTCTCAGGTTTAGAAAAGCAAAGTGGGGCTGGAGAGGTGGCTCAGTGGCTAAGAGCACTGTTCTTCCGAAGATCCTAAGTTCAAATCCCAGCAACCACACGGTGGCTCACAACCATCTGTAATGGGATCTGACGCCCTCTTCTGGTGTGTCTGAAGACAGTGACAGTGTACTCACATATATAAAATTAATTAAAAAAGAAAAAGAAAAGAAAAGTGAGCCTCCTGGAGTCACACGGTGTCCCAGGGTAGTGGTGCTGGCCCAGGCCCTACTGGGTCTCTGGGACTGCCTTCCCAGCCACTGGACATCAACGGACAACATCTGTGCACAGGTGTGTGGAGATGCTCATCAAAGAACAGATGAGGAAGTACAAGATGAAGATGGAGGAGATCACCCACCTGGAGGCAGCTGAGAGCATTGCATTCCGCAGGCTCTCCCTGTTGAGGCAGAATGCTGTGAGTGCTGGCCTTAGAGCTGGGTCTCCTGCGGCTGGCTTAGACCATGGGGTGTGGCCTGGGGGGATGGTACTCCCACCAGAAACTTGGAAGTGTGCAGTGTGGTCAGAGGCCTTGTGACACAAGCAGGACAGAGCCCTACCTTCACCAAAAGGCTATCAGTCAGCCAGACACAGGCTGCCCCTCTGAGTCAGCTCAGGACATGAGCCTGGCCTGGCTCCTTCACAGTACACAGGGAGTCCACTGCAGAAGGGCCAGGCTGCTGCTGCGGGCAGGCCGGGCCTGGCTCCCATGGGGGCCAGTGGGTCTCCAGCCTGCTGGGCGGGTCCTGCTCATGTCCATTTGGCAGGCTCAGCACACATGCTCACCTGTGTTGTCTCTTCCCCAGCCGTGGCCTCTCAAACTGGGGTTTTCATCTCCCTATGAGGGGGTCCGGGTATGTACACATTGCATGGGCCAAGCCGCATGTCTCCAGGTGCACACTGGGTAGATTTGGCCATAGCATGCATAGAACATGTCCTAACATCTAGAAGTGCATGCTGGTTCCTGGTCCCTACTAGATTCCTGTGGTCCTCCATGCAGAGCACTGTGCATGGGAGTGGGAGGGAGGGGCTCTACTTCACAACTAACCTAGAGCTGCGGGCCCCTCCCCTCACCCAAGTACTAGACTCCTCCCACACCCTGAGCTCCGCCCTCCGGCGCTGGCTCAGACCTGCCTTTTTCTTGTTTCAGATCAAAAGCCCCAGRACCCCAGTGGTCCAAGACCTGGAGGAGCTGGGGGCTCTCCCCGAGGAGGCAGCAGGTGGCGACGAGGACCGAGAAAAGGAGATTCTCATGGAGAGGATCCAGTCCATCAAGGAAGAGAAGCAAGTGCCATGCGCCCCATTCCCTCCCCTGTCCAAGTGGGCGCTCCAAGAGGGAACAGCACTGTGGCCAGGCCAAGCAGCTTGCAGGGTTGGGGGCCCAGATGCCAAGGATGCCACTGACTGCTTGTGCTTGGCATGAGGGAGGGGCCCAGAGGAGCAGAACTACTTCCTTTGGGGGTCGGCTCCTGGAGGGAATAGCCTCGGATATGGTGCCCCCATCCTCAGGGAGGACATTACATATCGACTGCCGGAGCTGGATCCGCGGGGTTCTGACGAGGAGAACCTTGACTCAGAGACGTCGGCCAGCACTGAGAGCCTGCTGGAGGAGAGGGGCGTGCGGGCGGCCGTGGAAGGTTAGTGTGAAGGTGGCATCCAACGACCCTCCCCACTGTGGCAGGCCCAGGGCTGGAGTCCACCTAGTGCCCCCGCTGCAGTAACCCCGAGTCTGTCTCTCCAAGGGACCCCCGCACCTGCTCTCCCCTGCCCTATTTCGCCCACCCCGAGTCCCCTCCCCGCGGCCGCCGCCCCTCCACGAGGAAGGCCGACATCCTTCGTCACGGTCAGAGTGAAGACACCCCGGAGGACCCCCGTCATGCCCATGGCCAACATCAAGCTCCCTCCGGGCCTGCCCCTGCACCTGCCGAGCTGGGCCCCTGCTCTCCAGGAGGCTGTTGTTCCAGTGAAGCGCCGAGAGCCGCCTGCCCGCCGACAAGACCAGGTACATTCCGTATACATCGCCCCTGGGGCTGACCTGCCTTCACAGGGGACACTGGTACCCCTGGACCACGATACCATGCTTCCTGGGACCAAACGCAGGTATTCAGACCCCCCTACCTACTGCGTGCCCCCCAGCTCGGGCCAGGCCAATGGCTGAGGACCTTGACTGGCAGTCTGCATGTCCTAAAATCTCTGAACTGGCATCCCAGCTGTGGAGCCGGCCTTCACTCTTTGAGGAGGATCTCGAATGAGAAGCTCCCAGAGGGATGCAGTRGCCGGCTCTGTGTGTTGTGGAGGCTGGGGGCTGCTGGCCAGGAGCCATCAGAGCCCCAACCTGCACAGAAGTGGCGCTTTGTACTTCAGTGACTCTCTGTTTGTGGTTTACATAACTTGTAAGTTCACCGCAGTCTTAAAGGAGGACCAGGCTTCGTCTGTGTGTCTGAGCTTTTCTATAACTGTCTGCCTCTGTAACCCGGACATGGGCAGGGCGAGCCTGCAAAGTGGACATGCGGGCCACCCCGGGAGCTGCACTCTGCAGCAGTAGATGGCGGACTCACCAGGACATCTGTCACCATCCTGAATGCCTCCAAGAAGTGGCCATCTGGCCAGAGAACCTTCCAGAGAGTGTTGGAGCTGTCCACAGGGTCACATCTGAAGGCAGGACAGGGCTGGGAAGTGTCGCGTCCCAGGGAAGCCTGAATGTAGCCCACAGCTCTGCCCGCTGGGCATGGGATGCAAGGAGCCAGGGACCTGGAACCCTTAGGAACAAGCAGTGCATGTTCTGAATTTCCTCTGCAGCCCTGGTGACAGCCTGGGTCCTTTAGAGGCTGGCTCTCTTCTCAGGCTCTACCCAGTCCTGGACACAGGGAAGCCCCACGAGAGGTGTGGAATAAACGTGCTTGAGAAGGCTTCTGTGGTCTCGCTGCCGGGGCTGCACTGGAGCGGGGGCTCTGTCTGAAGAAGGGCCCGCGTGAGGCCCCAGCCAGCACTTCCCGAGTTGTCCCCCGTGGAGTTGGGAGTGGAGTAAGAGCTGCCAGTAGCCCAGGATGTACCCGGGGAACTGACGCAGAAGCTTCTGGCTGGGCTCTGCATAAAGAGAAAAAGAAGGGGGCCCATTCAGACCTSGGCCTGGCACCGGGTGTCGCGGCCGTGCCTCCAGGCCAGGCGCCCATAGCCCGAGACTGCCGACTGCTGAGCAGCAAGGAGGCCCAGACCCTCCTCAGGAGACGGGTCTCAGGGAAAACGTGCCCAGAGCTTGGCGACTGAAGCTCTGCAATGTGGCTTTGGCTCCCAGCGCCAACATGGAGCCTCACAGCCATCTGTGACTCCAGTTCCAAGGGGTGTACCAAAAAGATACTGTATGAAGTTCCCACTGGGGCCTGGGRACGTGGCTCCCATTTGCCACACAAATAGGAGGGCCTGAACTCAAATCCTAGCACTCCTGTAAAGGCCGGTGTGGCTCATGCTCGGTGAGAAGACAGTGGTGGAGGGGCCCTGAGCCGTCCTCTAGCCTGCGCACACGGGCACAGACACACCACACACTGCCCTGCAGGCTGGGCCTGGCGGCCCACCTAGAGACTGCGTACAGGATGGTCTATGTCACACCATGTCACGAGAAGTCCCTTGTTTTCTGTAAGAGTCCTGAGTACCTGAGGTCCACACACTGCTCGTCCGGAAGCTAACAGTCTCCCCAAAGCTGGGGCCTGTAGCTCTGGGTTTGGAGGCTGTTAGCCTGGAGCGCTGACGCTCAACCTTCCCAGTGCTGTGACCCTCTAATACAGCTTCCCATGTGACCCCAACCATCTAATTCTGTCATTGCTACTTCATACGTGTGATGTTGCTACTCTTAAAGAATCTTAATGTAAATAACTTACTCTTACGGTTTTAGGTGACCCCTGTGAAAGGGTCATTCAACAACCTCCACCCCATTATAGTAAAGGGCTAGTTGCCAGGAGTCAATGTGATGATGCTACTATAGAGCAATGCTGCTTAGNGCCGGCTCTGTGTGTTGTGGAGGCTGGGGGCTGCTGGCCAGGAGCCATCAGAGCCCCAACCTGCACAGAAGTGGCGCTTTGTACTTCAGTGACTCTCTGTTTGTGGTTTACATAACTTGTAAGTTCACCGCAGTCTTAAAGGAGGACCAGGCTTCGTCTGTGTGTCTGAGCTTTTCTATAACTGTCTGCCTCTGTAACCCGGACATGGGCAGGGCGAGCCTGCAAAGTGGACATGCGGGCCACCCCGGGAGCTGCACTCTGCAGCAGTAGATGGCGGACTCACCAGGACATCTGTCACCATCCTGAATGCCTCCAAGAAGTGGCCATCTGGCCAGAGAACCTTCCAGAGAGTGTTGGAGCTGTCCACAGGGTCACATCTGAAGGCAGGACAGGGCTGGGAAGTGTCGCGTCCCAGGGAAGCCTGAATGTAGCCCACAGCTCTGCCCGCTGGGCATGGGATGCAAGGAGCCAGGGACCTGGAACCCTTAGGAACAAGCAGTGCATGTTCTGAATTTCCTCTGCAGCCCTGGTGACAGCCTGGGTCCTTTAGAGGCTGGCTCTCTTCTCAGGCTCTACCCAGTCCTGGACACAGGGAAGCCCCACGAGAGGTGTGGAATAAACGTGCTTGAGAAGGCTTCTGTGGTCTCGCTGCCGGGGCTGCACTGGAGCGGGGGCTCTGTCTGAAGAAGGGCCCGCGTGAGGCCCCAGCCAGCACTTCCCGAGTTGTCCCCCGTGGAGTTGGGAGTGGAGTAAGAGCTGCCAGTAGCCCAGGATGTACCCGGGGAACTGACGCAGAAGCTTCTGGCTGGGCTCTGCATAAAGAGAAAAAGAAGGGGGCCCATTCAGACCTSGGCCTGGCACCGGGTGTCGCGGCCGTGCCTCCAGGCCAGGCGCCCATAGCCCGAGACTGCCGACTGCTGAGCAGCAAGGAGGCCCAGACCCTCCTCAGGAGACGGGTCTCAGGGAAAACGTGCCCAGAGCTTGGCGACTGAAGCTCTGCAATGTGGCTTTGGCTCCCAGCGCCAACATGGAGCCTCACAGCCATCTGTGACTCCAGTTCCAAGGGGTGTACCAAAAAGATACTGTATGAAGTTCCCACTGGGGCCTGGGRACGTGGCTCCCATTTGCCACACAAATAGGAGGGCCTGAACTCAAATCCTAGCACTCCTGTAAAGGCCGGTGTGGCTCATGCTCGGTGAGAAGACAGTGGTGGAGGGGCCCTGAGCCGTCCTCTAGCCTGCGCACACGGGCACAGACACACCACACACTGCCCTGCAGGCTGGGCCTGGCGGCCCACCTAGAGACTGCGTACAGGATGGTCTATGTCACACCATGTCACGAGAAGTCCCTTGTTTTCTGTAAGAGTCCTGAGTACCTGAGGTCCACACACTGCTCGTCCGGAAGCTAACAGTCTCCCCAAAGCTGGGGCCTGTAGCTCTGGGTTTGGAGGCTGTTAGCCTGGAGCGCTGACGCTCAACCTTCCCAGTGCTGTGACCCTCTAATACAGCTTCCCATGTGACCCCAACCATCTAATTCTGTCATTGCTACTTCATACGTGTGATGTTGCTACTCTTAAAGAATCTTAATGTAAATAACTTACTCTTACGGTTTTAGGTGACCCCTGTGAAAGGGTCATTCAACAACCTCCACCCCATTATAGTAAAGGGCTAGTTGCCAGGAGTCAATGTGATGATGCTACTATAGAGCAATGCTGCTTAGYGGCTCTAAGAGCTTGGGACGAAGTTGAGCCTGARAATAGGTTCACCTCATTTACGAAGATTATACAGGGCTCTGGAGGAAACGTTCACTGATTTTTAACAAAGATTAATCTCAGCTGTGAACAAAGCTTTATCAGACCTGAAGCAAGATAGAGACCTTGGCATTTAAAAATGCAGATACAAAGTGTAAAAAAAGAGACCATTAAAGGCACGAGCAGTGGCTATGGACAGATGGATTAGGGTCCCAACCAGTATTACTTCTAAAGTGTACAGTGCTAACGCTGTAAGTCAGTCTATAGCTAGAGGGCTCTGACATCAGAATGCCTTGTACTTCAACTGTGGGAAATACGGTCATTTGCAAAGACACTGTGACCAAGCCACTAAAGGTCTCAAAATGCCCAGTGCATTAACTGAGAAACAAAGTATTTTGTGCCAGAAAAGTGAATGAATGAGTCCTTTGTAGAGGCAATGKTTTTTCCTAAATTTCAAACAGAAAGAACGCCTAGTCTTTCCCAGGGCGGATGCTGTGTGGCAAAGGCCACTATTGAGTTCAGGAGTACAGATCCAAAGAGGTGTGCAAGGGGATTTCTTACCATTAGGAGACCTCCTTGGGGACTGTCTTAGGGTTTTACTGCTGTGAACAGACACCACAACCAAGGCAAGTCTTAAAAGGACAACATTTAATTGGAGCTGGCTTACAGGTTCAGAGGTTCAGTCCATCATCATCAAGGCGGGAGCATGGCAGCATCTAGGCAGTTAGGACAAGGGCCTTTGCCCACAATGACACCCTTCTTCCAACAAGGCCACATCTCCAAGTAGTGCCACTCCCTGGGCCAAGTGTATTCAAACCACCAGAGGGACCTAACTTGAGACTCCACAACAAATTCTAGGAACCAGTTCAGCCAAAGTTAATACTCCTTGTTGTGTTTTATAAAAGGATAAGAGACCAGAGTCACGTTTGTTGGAGTTGTGGTGTGGTGTGGGGGAAGGGGCACCCTTCCCCCAAGGGGGCAGCCATATGTTGGCATCGTATGCAACAGGGCGTGCGGAGGGGGGG
>BDUI01001384.1:100694-123760 GCA_002335545.1 Apodemus speciosus
ATGAACAGAATAAGCGATAAAAGAGTAAGGGGCAAGAAGCTAGTCAAAAATTCTAATATATTTACTGTAACCGTGACTCTAGAGAGCGGCACATGCACACACAGTTAGTAAACGTCACTTCTTACAGGTTAGGGAGATGAGTCGGTGTAAGAGTGTAACCCAAGTATGCAGATCTAGGTTGGAATCCCCAGTATCATGGCAGAGGTGAGAGCAGGAGCCTGTCACCCCATTGCTAGGAGACACGGGCAGATCTACCTGGAGACCGCGGGTCAGCCAGAGTAGCCAAAACGGTGACTATCAGGTTTAGGGCAAACTGTCAAAAAAAAAAAAAAAGAGGGTTGGACGACACCCAGCTACCTGTATCGGTCTCTGCGTATGCACAAAGTCACAGATTGTTTTTTTTAATACAGTTGCTGAAGGAAAAAATAAGTTGGTAAAACTACCTGGCTTTCCCAATAGACTGGGGAAAAYGAAGAGGCCAAACAGCGCTGTGAAGAGCTGAGGGCAACCCCGCGTGGAACACGCCGCAGGCTCCGCCCGCCCGCAGAGCCCCGCCCCAGCGGCCGAGCGCCCGCGCCCGCGCCCGCGGCTCCACCCGCAGTTCCTGCACAGCTGCGTTCCGGGCGGAACGACCAGGCGCGGCTCCCGGACAGGTGACAGCGGGATCGTCGGATAAGCACAGGCGGGCGGGGGCTGGGAGCTCTGCGGCCCGAAGCCGCGCGAGGCAGGAGACGGAGGGTCGTTTCGACTCTAACTGGGGTCGCCCCTCCGCGGCTTTGCACTCTTCCGGTTTCAAGGATGGGGCGGGGCCTACGGTGCACCCCCAGCCACTCTCGAGCATGACATCACGGTGACGTCACGGCGCYTCTTCCGCGCCCCTTTCCGGGGTCCGCACTAAGGGGCGGAGTCTGGGTTGCGCCGCCAGCCAACCGCGCCCGCGCATGCAAATAAGCGCAGGCCCAGCCTCCAGGCGCGGCGCGCGCGGCTCCGGGTCCAGGCTCGCAGGCCGGGACGCTACTTGCAATTCGCGCCCTGCCGCCAGGCGGCACCAGAGCGCTGCAGCCCCACGCATGCCTGCCCTGGAGCGGCCGCAGCCCCGCGCCGAACAGCCGCAGAGCCAGCCCGGGCCCGGACAGCTCTGCACGAGGCCCCGGAAGATCGTGTTTGCGGATGAGCTGCGCCCCCGGGCCCCACTGCGTTCAGAGAAGCCTCCCGGGGATCTGGGACCCCGCCCCAACCCAGTGCCTGACTATGAGCAGTGAGTGCCCCCTCGTGCCTTATTGTTGTAAGACCGGGTCTGGTGGTATAGTCCCAGATAACCTCTAAAGAGTAAAGATCCTCCTGCCTCAGCCTGCTGAATTCACCACGCCCACGTTCCCTCCGAGCTTCTTAATGCCTGGGAAACAGAAGGGACAGTGAGATTGGGGTTTTGATGGGCGAMTAAGAGTTTATGAACCCGCCGGGCAGTGGTGGCGCACCCTTTTAATCCCAGTCCTTGGGAGGCAGAGGCAGGTGGACTTGTGAGTTCGAGGCCAGCCTCACTCTGGTCAACAGAGTGAGTTCCAGGACAGCCAGGGCTATACAGAGAAACCCTGTCTCCAAAAACCAAAGAAAAAAGTTTATGAAATTAGGAAATGGGATCGGGGGTAGAAAGCATTTTGATTTGGGAGCCCCAGCACTGGCAAAGAAAAGCCAATTGCCATGATGGAGTGGAAAGTCAGATTGGCTCACACACTGACCCCCCTCCACCCTGGTAGTAAGTACCCACCAGTGACCAGCAGGAGGGACCGGAGCCGCTATGCCGCAGTGTTCCAGGACCAGCACGGGGAGTTTTTGGAGCTCCAGCGGGAGGTGGGGGCCACGCAGGCCAAGCTCCAGCAACTGGAAGCCCTGCTGCTGGCACTGCCGCCGCCGCGAAGCCAGGTCAGCCCCAGCTCCCTGCGCAGCCGCGTCTACTGGGCGGCCACGGGGGSCCTTCTGAGCCCCTCCCGCACTCTGCCTTTCAGAAGGAGGTTCGCGTGGCAGCTCATGTCAGGCGAGAGTTTGAGAAGAAGCGGGCGGTGAGTGGAGACTCCTGGGGTCACAGATGTGGCTGTGTGTGGCGCTGTCCTGAGGCTGGGGCCATGTCATCACAGCTGATGTTTATAATGGGAAGAGCTGAACAGCTTGAGGGCCTCTGGCTAGAGTGCCAGGAGCACTTCCTCAGCTCTTGCTCCCCTAGGATCCTAGCTTCCTGAATAAGCAGGCTCGCTGTAACTACCTGAAGGGTAAACTGAGGCACCTCAAGGCCCAGATCCGCAAATTTGATGACCAACAGGACAGCGACAGTGAAGACTCCGTGTACTTCTGAGTGTCCTGGAGATAGTGGCTGGCTCCTCCTCCCATAGGGGACCACACCACTTCTCCCAGGGGAGCAAGTCCTGTTGAGAATCCCAGAGAATAAACACGGATTAGAGACCTACTGTGTGCGGCTGCCTAAAAGCATCCCTCCATTCTACAGAAGGGGAAATGAGGTTCAGAGGCCGATCCAAAGCCTCACGTGGGGGCAACGACTGTGTAGACTCCAGGGGGCACAGGCAGAAGGCGTGGTTGGGGCAGCCTGGTACAGTGTTGTGGTGGAGGACAGCCAGGGTAAGGGCCGGGCAGTGCAGGGGCCTGTCTGCAGGGCCACACCGTCAGGACGCCCCGGTCCTGTCTACTCTGCACAGATCCTCAGACGAGCCTAAACCGTAGCCACTGAGAATGACAAGGCCCAGACCACTTGCAGGCCGGGAGTCTCCGAGGAAGATGTCCATATGTGGGTTTGTGGGAACAGATGAGCTAGGGCTGGAGTGCAGGCCTCGGGCACGCCAGGCATGGACCTCACTCGGCCCCACCCCAAAGGCTGGGCCCCCAACTCCCAGGCATTTTTCTTTTTCCAAGGCAGGGTCTCTCTGTGTAGCCTTGGCTGTCCTTAAACTCACTCTATAGACCAGGCTGGCCTTGAACTGAGATTGATCTGCCTTTGCTTCCCATCTGCTAGAATCAAGGGCGTGTGCCACTACTGCTGGGCTACTCCCACAATGCCTTTCTTCACCACATCACACAATTAAATCCACATCTCAGTCAGTCCTCACCTCCTTTATGGCGACTTTAGAAACGGGGATGTGTCACTCAGAGGAAGAGACTGAGTTCAAACTGCYCCAGCGTAAACAGGTAGGCTGGGTTCATGAACATGAAATACCAGGCTTTCAGGTGTGGCTTATCCAGCAATTGCAAGGCTGTTTTGGAAAAGCCTTTTCCAGGGAGTATTATTCCTCCACAGTAGTGAGGCAAGACTCCCACCCCACTGGGGTCTACAGAGCACAGGCTAGACCCTGCGGTTACTTCCCCAGCACTACAGAAGAAAGCAGAGGCCAACCAAGTAAGGGAGTATCTTTATTATTGGCCATAATTTCATCATCCCATGGTGCCCTCCACGGACCAAGTACTCAGGGGACCCTCCTGGCTCACGGCACCCCTGTCCAGCTGCAGTGGCCCTCCCACATACCCATGATCCCAGAGGCACCAGCATGCTGGCTCCAGACCGCTAGCCCCACCCCGATAAAGGGCTGCCAGGACGAGGCAGGGCCTGGGAGATCTGAATCTTTTTGGTTTCGTGATTATTTAAAAAATAAAACAAACCAAACATTTCACAGTCTTTAAAAAAAGAAATCAGTCTCAGAAGAGAAGCTAGGGCCCTGATCCCCAGGGTCCCTACAAGGCCCCAGTTTCTGTGTGTCCTGGAAGATGACCATCACTAGCCCGAGCCATAGGGCCAGTTAAAGGTGCTCCCTGACAGAAGCATGTCCCGGATGAGTGTCTCGATGGGTGTCTTGCCCACCAGGCGCATGAAGAAGAGCTGGGAGATGAGGGATGCGGGCACAGCTCGCAGGGCTGGCAGCCGCAGCAGCAGGCGCCCAAAGCGCTGCGGCTGCGATGGGTACTGGGCACGCACATACTCCGTGAGGGCCACCTGAGCCTTCTCCTGCAGGCTCTCCACATGGGCTGGGTCAGAAAGGCCACAGGCATCTGCAGGAAGCAGGGATGACAAGGGCAGTCACGGCTGGGGAAGCAGGGCAAGAGGCCTACAGGGGAGAGGTTAAGGATGCCCCCGGGGGCGGGCAGGCACACAGGAGTAGGAGTCAGTGTCCACAGACTAGTGGTGTAGACCTGAAGGAACAGGCTCGGGACCGCCGCACCGTGCATGGTGAAAGAAGACCCTGCACTACTACTCTGCACCACTCTGGGGGAGTGGCCTCCAGGCCGAGAGCTCGCTCAGCCACGCCCACCAGAAGGCCTTGCTCCATAGCAGTGCCCAGAATACTCCTTTTGCTCTCAGGAGGGGATTAGACACGGCTTGGATCTGTAATAAGTACAGTCCTAGAACTGGCTGGTTTCTTTCCTCGGCTCACATCTCGGGGTCTCCCCCTACAGCAGCAAAGGCATGTCATCAGAGAGTGGCCCGGGGTAAACCTAGGGTYCTATGTACCCTGCACCCACGCATCGTGGCAGACTGTGGGCAAGTGGCCCCAGGGCAGAAGCAGGAGCTCAGAGGTCTGCCCTGTGCGTGTGGGCCTGGGTGGAGAGTAGCATTAATAGCGTGGCCTGGGTCGTCTCTTCCAGAGTGTCTCAGCAGCTACTGTCTGGATCAGTGTGAGGGTATGATGGGGCGACATCAGGAGTAGGATGCAGAGGGCGGTCTCAAGCAGCTTGGAACATGGCCTGGAGCAGTGTCAGGAACCTGGGGTGAGGCCTACAGCAGTGTCAGAGTAGGGGCCCGGGTGTAGGGTTAGGCCAGAGCGCAGCAAGCCAGGTGTAGCRGAGGCGTCACCTAAGTCAAAAGGGTGTGGCCTGAGGCAGTGTCCTCTCAGTCAGGCTRGAGAGTGACCCAGATTGGCTAGAAAGGGAAGGGCATGGCCTGGTTGCCGGAGGCTGAGTTGGGACGGTATCAATGATGGGGGCGTGGCCTTGGGTCCATTGGCGAGCACGGTATACAGCAGCGCGGTCTCTGCCTGGAGGCGTGGCTTGCCCCGGGAATGGGCTGCATAGGGTGTGGCCTGTGTATAGATGGGGCTCTGACGGGGTAGGGGCGGCTCACCAGGCGTGAAGAGCGCGATGGCCTTGAGGCAGCCGTACTCGGCGGCATCCACCTGCAGGCGGCCCAGCTTGTCCACCTGCTCCTGGAAGGCTCGCACCTGGTCCATGAAGGCCACGGCGCGCTCGGCAGCCATGGGCGCGGCGTGCAGCCCCGCGGCGGCCAGCAGCGGTGCTGTGTGCAGAGGCAGCGCCGCCTGCGCCGCGTTCAGCACGAAGAGCTCACTCCAGCTGAGCCGCAGCAGCGCCACCTGGTCGGCGGCCGGCAGCTCGGGGAAGAAGGGCGCGTGGCGGGCCCACTCGACCGTGCTGAACAGCAGGCGCGCCGCCAGCTCGCACACGTTGTCGATGCCCAGCACGGCGCCGCCGCCGCCAAAGCGCCCGGCCGCGGGGTAGGGCTCAGCGCGCAGCAGCTGCGCGATCAGCTCGGATACCGGCGGCCCCGCGAACGGCTCGACGCCCGCCGCGCCCGGGGGGCTGCAGGCCGCGGGGCCCGGGAGCGCGTGCGGGATGCGGCCGCGCTGCACGGCTGCAGAGGGAGACGGGGTGCGTCAGGCGGCAGCGCGGGAGGGCCACCCCCACCCCGTGTGGCGGCACAGGGGACCGGGCACGCACTGGGCACTAGCAGTGTCTGGCGGCCAGCCCCAGCATCCCCACCAGCTGCACCTCCTCCTCTTGCAACGTAGAGGCCACATCCCTCAATTACTGAGAACTCCGGTTCTGTCTTTGGCCTCTCCTGCTACTTGCAATTCTCCCCTGGGGGTGGGGGGGGGCGACATCGCTAATGCGGCACCGTAGTGGTCCCCAAGAGCAGGGGCTGCCATTGTTAGCTTTGCCTATGGTGGTACATCCTGCCATCCCAGCCCTGGAATGGAGGCAGGAAGGCCGGGAGCTCAAGGCATAAACTAAGTTTGAGGCCAGAATGGGCTACAGCTGTTTCAAAAAATAACTGAAGAAAAAAATCCAATGCTTATCTGAGTCCTCGGTCACGAACGGAGTGAAAGTAAACTGAGGCACGGAGGCACCAGGGAACACAGGCTGGCTCCCCAGGGCACTTAGCACGGGATGGCAGCCTGGGCAGGGAGCCAGGAGCCGCTAATGAGCATACTTTAATGAGCTGACACCTGTCTCGCTGGCGGGTGAACTCCAGGTCAGCCCAGGAAGAGCCAGGGATGCAGGGGACACAGGGGCGCCCAGGCCAAACACAGGAGAAGCTGGAACCACCTGTCAGCTGGCGCCACACCCGCCCCAAAGGCTCCCAAGGTCCTCTCTTTGCTCACAGCATGGGAACCCCACCCTCACGACTGCTCCCTCCTCCAGCCCGGGTCCTACTCCAGGGCCTTAGCCTTGACTTTTCCACATCTCCAAATCCTGCTCCTTCCCTCTCCCCTGTCTTCCTCTTCCATCAGTCCAGACGCTGGCATTCCCAGTTCAGCACACTCCTCACCCACGTGCATGCTTCTTCTGCGGCAAAGGCAGATGACCAGTACGCTACACGGGGATCTAAGTGACTTTGCTTTCAGTGCCCGTCAGGTGTGAAGGGCTGGGTGCAGGGTAATTCCAGCCAAGGACCAGACCCTGCAGCAGGCCCAGGAGATGGGCACATGAACGGTGACCGTTTCAGAGCAACATGGACTGGACCGCAATAAGCAGGGGACCCCGAGGAACTAACAATCAAGGAGGTGAGGTAAGAACCAGGCTACATCTGGAAGGAGGAACAGCCGTGCAAAGGCCCTGAGGCAGGACGGCAAGAGTCCCGGCAATCACAGGCTCTGACTAGAGACCTATCAGGACTTTCCATCAGACAAACAAGTCTAGACAAAAATTCAGTCTGGGCAAGRACAGAGCAGGAGTCACCTTCAAACTTAAAGGGACCAAAGAATCATCAAATAAGGCTGATGCTTATTTGGTGTTTTGCATGTGTCTGAATGCATGTGGTTTTTTTTCTCAGGTTTTGCTATGTAGCCCAAGCTGACTTCAAACTGGAAATCCTCCTGCCTCAGCATCACAGATGCTGGGATGACAAGCCTGCACCACTGTGCCTGACTGTCAGGTTCTCAGAAGCCTGCTACAAGATGTCCCAGCCTTGCCACGCCCCAGGCCGGGCTGGGTGAGCAAGCAGCCTCGCCTTCCGTACCGCCCAGGTACCCAACCCTCAAGGCGCTGAGCTGCCACCTCCAAGCTGTACTTGAATTCTGAGGGCCCCGCTGTGCGGTCTGCCCACCCAGGCCTCATGGGCAGGGACAGGCAACTGGGCCACCCCCCACCCCCCCAACCCCCGGTAGCCTTTGGCTATAAACCGGCTGAATCCTGCCTTCAGCAAACACACAGAGCAGAGAGTAAACAAACTTTAAAAGTAAAAATAATACTCCTAGTTTAGAAGAGGAGGCGGCCAAGGAAAAAGGGCAAGGAGCTGCCCTCTGAGGTCAGAGGTCAGAGGTCAGGCAGGGCCTAGGGAAGAACTGCGTGGCTGCACCCCACTACCAGGCACCTGGTATTTTAGCTGCCTCCCCTGAGATTCCCAACAAGGGAGGGCCTGGCTCCGGCCACACCCCGAGGCTACTCACCCTCCTTGCGCATGCCCACCCGGAAACACTTCTTGAGGCGACAGTACTGACACTGGTTCCGGTGGTGCTGATCAATCTGACAGTCACGGTTGGACCTGGAGACACATGGCAGGGTTCCCAGTAAAGTGCCCGCAAACCCTTGAGAGACACCAGTGGGCCTGGCCTGTGATGGCAGCCCCAGGAGCACACGGTGAGGACCCGGCTCCCCAGCTTGGAGGGGGCACTCTGATCACAATGGGTGCTGAAGGACAGCACACAAGGGGAGCCCTTTCAAATGGGTTTTGAAGGATGCACAGGAGTTCCCCAAGGGGGCAGATGGAAAAGCATTTCCTGGCAGAGGATACAATGGAACAGGTTTGAAATGCACRCAAGAGAATGGAAGCCGAATCCTGTTCATCTTACTTGGTCACCACCAGGCCAAGTGCCAGCTGTGAATGGAGTCGCAGTACTACGCTGGCTCACCCTTACGGCCCAGAGAGCGAAGGGACGGACAGAGCCCTTCTCCTCTGGGAACGCCGGCCCCTACAGACACATCTCCTCTGGACAGGCCTCAAGGAGTGCCCACTCCTCACACCAAACAGCACCAGACAGAGTAGAAATGAGAGGCAGGAGCTCCCAGCCTGTTCCCGGACCACCCTCTGCTGCTGCCCCATCGGGAGCCGCTGAGCTCCAGCCCCAGTGGGGTGCTCTGGGCAGGGTGAGGAGAGCCCAGACCCTGTGACTTTTAGAGGCCACCAGGAAGGGGGGCCCAGCTGGGGCAGAGAACTCAGGCTAAGCCAGAACAAAGCCAGCAGCCAGGCGGTGATGAGGGATCAGGCCAGCCAGGCGGAACTGGCCAGGCCCTGGGCTGGGGGTGGGGGTGGGGGGCTCTGCTCAGGGAAGGCTGTGCTGTCTCCACTGTGTGGTTGGGACAGATTAAAACCCATAAAAGAACCCATGTAAGTTCTTCTGTCTGTCTCACCTAAAGTGTATACATGCTTTGCCCTTTGAGATGTGCTCATTCCGCTGGCTGTCTCCATTTATGTGTGGGGATGGAGGTGGGCACTGTCCCCTTGCTATGCCGTCTGTCCAGGCTGCCCTCAGCCTTCTGAGTAGCTGGGACTGTGTGTGACACACAGTGGCCAGCTTTCCCAAACCACTGTGACCACACCAGGCTCACACACTGTCCGACTCCCTGCTGCCCACCTGCCTCTGCTATGCTTGGGTGGGCTCAGCTGACGACACAGCCCACTAAGTGTCATGAGGGCTGGGGGGCTGGGGGTGCCCCTCTGCCTGTCCTACCCCAGGGCTTCCTGACACCCTCCCACCCCCCAGACCGCTGCTGGTCCACTTAGGTTCCGAGAGGGAGACTAAACACACCAGGTCCCACAGCATAGGTCCTGAGGAACCCAGAGAGCAGGTGGGACCCTGAGCCTGCCCCAGTCCCCTTCACTCTCCCCAAAGACCCAGCCAGACCCGGCGACTCATTCCAGACACAAGAATGAGGCCAAAGTCTGGTGGCCCAGTTACAACTGGAGGAGGAAAGAAGGCAGGTCCCCACCAAGTCCAAACTCTAACGTGGTGGCAGCGCTGCCCCACCTGACCTGTCACCAGCATCTGGTGGGGGGAGCTCAACTCCACACCCACCCACAGCGTCACCTGCTAAGTCCACTGGGCCAGGACCCTCCCCATGACCCTACAACTTCTCTGGGGCTCTGTGTACCTGGGAAATGGGGCTGCCTGCCCTGCTCTGAGGCCCCGCACGATCCTGGGGGAAGCAGAGTCTGCTTCCTACACTTTCCGTGTAGACCAAAAGTGCTCTACAGCCCCTGGCCTGAACGGCCAGCCTCTTTTTCAAGGGGCTTTCTGTGTCCGGAGGCAGCCAGTAAGCAAGGCCACGCCCTGCCCAGCCCTGCAGAGGGGTCCCCACCAGACGGCATCTCTCACGGTCCTTCACTCTTAAAGACGCCCCGAAGTGAAGTTTAAGGGCTCGTCCTGGAGCCCGAAGGCTGAACCAACCCGGGAGTGGGGGGGTGCGGTCAATTCCGGTGGCCTTGCTAGCCCTCCGGTGGTAGCTTCCGGTGACCCAGAGCCTAAGGTGTACCCCTCAGATGGACAGGCACAGACCCTCGTGCATGCAGCCCCCCTCCCCCGCTTTCAGCGAAGGTAGCCATCCCGAACCACCCACCCACCCACCCGGGAATGCCTCCAGCTGCCCAGACAAGGGCGACTTTGGAAGTGATATTTGACCCAAGGGCGCGCCGGATCGATCCGCGCGGCCGCAGACAATGGCCCCTGGACGTCGCCAGCCCCGCGGTGCGACTTGCACATCTGATTCCCGCGGGGCACCACGCGTGACGGGCCCCCACGAGAAAGGGGACACTGGGGGCTGGAAAGAGGGTCCCCACTCCTGACAGCACCCCCGAGCCCTCCCAGCCTGGCAGAACCAGCTCTCTCCAGAGCAGGACGGCAAGAGCAAAGACCACCTGCGGGGGGGGGGGGSACCTGCATGCATGTATCACCAACTGTATACCGGATCTCGACTGGGGCCGAGTCCGTGGTCTCGGGCAGGAATGCGGGTGCAGGGAAGGTCAGCGCCAGGCCCAAGGTGACCGAGCAGGTCCGGGCCGGCCCGGTGGCCGCGCGTGGGGCTCACCGGCAGGTGTAGCTGAGATTGCGGCGGATGCTGCGCTTGAAGAAACTCTTGCAGCCCTCGCAGGTGAACACGCCGTAGTGCTTGCCGCTGGACTTGTCTCCGCACACCACGCAGTCCACCTGCAACCCCGGACGCTCCTCGTCGCCCGGCTCTGCGTCGCTGGTCGCCCCGGGAGGCGACGCCGAGTCGTCCTCGGTCGCGCGTGGGTAGCTCCCACCGGCCTTGTCCACGCCGTTCGTGTCGCCTCCGGGGCCGCCCCAGCCACCGGTCACCATGGCCATAGCCCCGGGGACAGCGGGGCCGGGGCGCCCCGGGACCAGTCCGTCCCCTCTGGGCACGCCTGGCGACCCGAGGGGGACCCGGCTACCCCGGGCGCATGCAGCCCGTGCGCTCGGGGGGCTCCGGTCGCACCCCCCCGAAAAAAGTTTCGCGGCAACTTCCTGCGGCCGGTCCGCGCGCCAGGCAGGAACTGGTCCGGCCGGTTCCAGGCCAACTTTCCCACGCGTGCCCGCGGCCGACGGGGGCGCGCTAGAGGCGCGAGTTTGGGACGCCCAGGTCCCGTGGTCCGGAGTCCTGGGGACCCGGTACCGTCGCCGGGGCCATAGCCCGGCCCCGCCGCTCAGGCCAACTTAGTGGCTCACCATCCGAGCGCGCGCGGGCGGCCCCGAGCCCGGGGGGAAACTTTGGCCGCAAGTTGCGCGGCGAGAGCGGGGGAGGGGCGGCGGGAGCGCGCGCCGGAGATCCGGAGTCCCGCACACCGCGCGCGCCCAGCCGCAATCGCAGAGGTCCGGGCGATAGAGCTGAGTGGAGAGTGCCGTCCGCGGCCTTCCCCGGATCGTCTCCCCGCCGAGCGCGCGCGCGGCCGGCCTGGGCCTGCGCCTGGGCCCGAGCCTCGGCCTCGCCCTGGCGCTCGCCGCCGGCCCCGCGCTGCGGCCGGCCTGACACCCGCGTTCCATCGGCGCCGGCGGGGGCGGGGCGGGGGCGCGCGGCGCGGCCGGGGGCGGGCGCTCGTTGCCCCGGCGACGGCCGCCCTTATAAGGGCATGGGGTAGCCGCGCACCGCCCGGAGCCGTGGGCCGGCGAGAGGGCGGGGCGGGGCGCGCAGCTGACCCTCCCCCACGCGGCCGCGCAGCCTTAACCCCTGCGCGCCCTGTCCCGGGCATGGGGAGCTCCGCGCGCCTCCCGGCAGCCGCGCCCCCCGGGGACATCTGCACGGGGGCACGCCCCCGCCGCACACGCGCGCGCCCCGCATTGCTCTGCTCGGCTGCCAGCTGGAGCAGAGCGGCCCCCTTCTCCCCAAAGTCTCCGCGGCCTGCCCCGCCCCCGCCTCGCGCTCCGCTCCGGTGAACACCTGGTGTCCGGAGTCTGGGGGTGGGGGTCCTCGCTGCGAGGTCAAGGGGTCCCCCTCTCTGCTTTCAGGCATCAAGGGTGGAAGAGGCAGGGCGTCCGTCGCCCCTCCAGTCGGAAGGCGTGCCAGCCCGGGGCTGTTGTCCCGGAGCCCCCCTTCATTTCCTTTCCTTTTTTTTTTTTTCCTCACAGAAAGGACTTGGCCTGGTGACCGGCTGGGCCACAGATGTCTCCCCCGCACCCTCCCACGCCCGGAGCCTCCCAGCTGCCGCCACGTCCCTGCCCCCTCCAGTTCTACTGGAGCAAGCATTTATTAAGCACCCTTTGTATGCAGGGCCCCCCAGGGCACGCATTTATTAAGCTCCCTTCACATTTAAGGCCTGACTTTAGGGCTGTTAACGTTTAACCGGTACAGGCTGGAAAAGTCCCTCTTGGGGTGACCTTTCACCCCTGAGTCACAGTTCTGACCGCCAGGCCTGTTCTGCCTCCTATGCAGGCCTGGGTCCAATATAGAGACCAGGGCACGCGGCCAACCTGGAAAGGGTGCCCTCTCTTCTGTGCCTCATCAAGGACCTTGTGAAAGTCTTGTCACAAGACGAGCCCTCACATAGGGGACTTAAAGGCACTGAAGTTTAGGTTTCTGCTCTCCAGGCACACCCAGCCCTGTGCCGTTCGGTCTGCCCAGAAGTATCCACCTGGATACCGTGTGAAACTCCAAATACAGAAAGCAGGAAAGGCTAGGGTCAAACTGGAGCAAGGACTTCCCAGGAATCTGATTAGAATCGCTATGCTTTAGTGGTGACAAATCCGGGGCGGCCCAGAAGATAAATCAGTTTAGGGCTCGTACTTGGTTATTTGGAATGAGGACAGGCCTAGCTTGGGCTATTCTTGAATCCTTGGTGCCAGTATCTCAAGAAAAGGTTGAAAGGGGCAAAAAGAGGACTTAGGAGGAAAAAGGCTCTGGAAGAGGGGGCTGAGTGACAGAAACTCAAACAGACAAGGATTTGGGGAGACTAGTCTAAGGGCGGGACCCAAAGGGAAGAGTTTGGGGTCGGAAAAAGTGAGTTCCGGAGGGGTCCAGCCCTGTTGCAGTAGCCCTGCCACTCTTGGCCCCCTAACCCTTGGGGCCCAACCGGGTGGGCTGGGCCTTGCCCCGCCCCCATAACCCCTGCCCGTGGCCCCGAGGTGACATTTGACCTTGTGGTTGTGGAGGACCCAGAGACAAAGACACTGGGCCCATCTGCTGCTGGGACGCCGTGAGAACAGCCAGATACTGTCGGAGCTGCCTGGGAACCGGAACCGGCGCTGACGCCCCCACCCCAGCGGGTGACCTTGGCTGACCACTAACGATCTGGGGGCCAAAGGTTAAAATGGCTTGAGCCAGCTAGACGGCAAAGGCGCTGGCCTGAATTCGACTCTGGGTGCTGCATGATGGGGGTCCTGGAGATCTGTAGGGTGTGGAAGGAGGCCCTCCTCCACCCCCCAACTCCAGCCCCCCACCAGCACGGTAACCTGCCTCACTGTCCTGACCCCTCCTGCCGCCTGAGGCGCTGAGGCAGCCCTCCCCTCCCCGGGACCGACAGCTGCTCAGAACACCTGCACAGGTGTGGCCTCCAGGCTAGTCCTGCTGTTTCCGCCAGAGGGGACAACTGAACCACAGCGCAGCCCCCACCCAAGCAAGGGGTATGGCCATACACCACCACTCAGCCAGCTCCTGCCAGTATACACAGGCGCAAGGCCCGCACGCTGCCTCCCACAGCACTCTCCTCAGGAGCCCTCTTGGGTGTTGTTCCAGGGGTCCCCACTCAGAGGCTCTGCCATAGCAGTACATTAAGTTTTATTTAATTCTTACTACTTTCAGTTATGTGTATTTGAGTCGGGGAGCTCTGAGAGGCCGGAGGCGTCAGATCTCCTGGAACTGGAGCTACAGGTGGTGTGAGCAGCTATCATGGTGCTGGGAACTRAGCTCTGGGCCTCTTCCAGAGCAGTAAGTGCTCTTAACTGTGAGGTAGCACCCCTGACCCGCAATTTAACAACAACAGCAGCAGCAGCAGCAGCAACGGGCGAGTGTGTGGATGTCAGAGGACAACTTTGTGGCATCGTCTTCATTCTATCTTTATGTGGGAGCTGGGAACTGAATGCAGACTGTCACTCAGCACCCAGCACCCTCGCCCCGTCAGCCACTCACAGGTCACACTTTGAATTTTATCTTATTTATCCATTCATTCGTTTTGTTTTTATATTTAGGTGTATGTGTGCTTTATCTGCATCTGTGTCTGTATAACGTGTCTGCCTGGACCCCTGGAACTGGAGTTACAGACAGTTGTGAGCTGCCACGTGGGTGCCGGGAATGAATCGCGGGTCCCCTGCAAGAGCAGCCTGTGCTCCTAACCCCTGAGCCTTAGCTGCGGCCGCTCAGTCATTTCTTTCTTTGATTCTGTCTCAAGTGGTCCAGGCTGGCCTTAAACACTCGGTGTACTCAGAGCCTTAGACTCCGAGCCACGGACCTCCAGGTGCGGGGGGTGGGGGGTGGGGGGGTTGGAACTCAGGACCCAGTGCATGCTAGAGCCTACACCCCGCCAGCCAAGACCTTTGTCCCCACCACCACCGCCACCATGTTCTGCTGAAGACGCCCACATGTTCAGTAAGGGCTGGAACCCTCCTTAGCACAGGCTGGTGGGGTGGGCGCACAGAGGCAGCCCTGAGGGCTTCAAGCATGCTCAGCGGGTGCCCGACGCCGCCTGGTCCCTCTCCCTGGGAACAGGCTCCATCCACCCATCCACACCTTAAGCTAAGCCCGTCCCACCTCAGTCCCCTCTTGAAGAGCCGCTCCAGTTGCCAGGGACAAAGGACAGGTTTGCATGTTATTTTGTTTAATTACTTGTTTGAGGCGGGGTATGTGAACATTAGTACAGAGCCTGCAGAGGCCAGAAGGGGGCGACAGAGCTCCGTGACCTGGAGTCACAGGTGCCATGGCTGCTGAGGCTGGCATTTAAACCCAAGTCCCCGCAAGAGCAACCTTCTCTTAGTCGCTGGGCCACCTCTCCGCCCACCACAGGACACAATGACTCTCCGGCCACCTCTGTGTCACATGCAAGCTTGGTCTGGGCCCTACAGGAAAGTCTGGGCTGGCTGGGGTGCTCCAGGCTTCCCCAGGGCCCTAGCGGTGCTTGTCAGCACTGCCAGCTCTTCTGCCTGCAGAGCCTGCATCCGAGCCACCTGCTGCTCCAACTTCCGGCGCTGCTCTTCCTGCTTCCGGTGGGCTGCTTTGAAGGCCAAAGCCAGAGCGCTGCAAGCAGAGCAGAGATGGGAGATGCCTGGCTGAGCTGCGGCAAGGACCCAGCCGGACAACAGCTAGGAGCTGTGGGCTTGCCCGCTGCGTCTCTTCGAAGCGGAGAAATCGAGGCCCAGGGAGAGCCGTGGGAGCCYCACCTGTGAGCCTTGCACAGTTCTCGGTGCAGCTCGGCACTCTGAGCGCGTCTGGTTCGGCCCTTCTGAGCCACCTGTTCCAGCTGCCGCCGCAGGGACTGCAGCTGTGCCCGCAGGTCCACTGCCCTGCAAGGGGRCAAGAGAGGCCGTTTCAGGTACTCTCAACCCTGTCCCTGGCCTCCCATACCTGCAAACGGGGCCCACACTTTGGTGTCCGCTGCATACAATGCTCCCAACCCTTCCCTCTTATGCATCCAGCCCCGCCGGGCCCCGACACTCACCGGGCCAGGGATGCTGACAGTTCCTGGGATACATTCTCAGAGCTCCACGCTTTGCCCATCTGACCACCCAGGAGGACGGGAGAGCCCTAAGGGGGCGAGGACGGGAGAGAATTCACTGTGCTCACCTCAAGTTGGAGGCGCCCAGATCCCAGCTAGAACTTACTTTAGTTTTATTTTATTTTGACTTTTGACAGAAGGTCTCTCTGTGTGGCCCTGGCTGTCCTGGAACTCACTCTGTAGACCAGGCTGGGCTCGAACTCAGAAATCCGCCTGGCTCTGCCTCCCAACTGCTGGCATAAAAGGCCTTGTGACACCGTTGTCCGGCCATTTATTTAAYGTTGTGTGTGCATGCACACATGTGCTGCCGTTGCACGTGGGAGGCAGAAGACAACGTGTGGTCGTGTTTTCACTCATTGGGTAAYGAATGGGACATGCCAGTGTCTGCGGAAGACCTGGTTCTCCGCCTTTCTGAGGCCGGACTCTCGCAGGCCCAGCTGTTTGCTTTGTCCTTTGGGTGCTGCCAGAGCATCGCTGCCCTTTAAGCCCCTGAGTGAGTCTGGCTTCCTCACTAATTAAAGTGTCCTCTACCTCAGGCTGACCTCCATCTTCCCCCATCACTCTCCTCCCTTCTGCTTGTCTAGCCTGGGGATCTCCTTCCAAATTCTCATAAACTAGCTTCTCTTGGCCACATTTTATCAGTGCAGCTGAGAACCCCCAAAGGCACCCTAACTCTCCAGCTCTGTTGAGGAGCCCCAAGATTTTCAGTAATCCTCAACTGACTTCTAAATACTTTTGTTACTTTTAAAGATCTATTTCTTTTTAGTCTCTGGGTATGGGTGTTTGCAAGCGTGTTTGTGCAGCGCCCAGAGAAGTCATAACCTCTAGAGCTGGGGCGATGGTGGTGAACACCGAGTGAGACTGGGAATCAAACCTGTGTCCTCAGCAACAGCACCCACGGCCCTTACCCGCTGAGCCATGGCTTCAGCACTGCACTGCACCCCGGGATTGAACTGGGCGGGCTCGGCTGGAAACGCCTTGACCACTCGTTCTTTGGGCAGGATAGTGCAGGATAGCAGAAGCTCACAGGTTCCTCGACGGCGGGAGCCTTACCTGGCAGTGCTGCTGTCTGTCCTCCCCGGCCTCCTCCTCGCTGCTTGGGTCCTCACTGCTGCCTCCACTGCTGCCATCGCCCGCGAGGTGAGCCCGCTCCCAGCGAAGCTGCTGCAGGAGCAACCGGTGGGCAGGGCCCAGGGCGCGCAGCRCAGCCTCCCGCAACTCCAGCCCACGCTTCTCTCGCTGTGCGAGCTGCAGCCTCAGTACCAAGTCAGCCAGGCTGTCCTAGGGAGTGGAGGGGGGCTAGAGTCAGCTTCCGGGGGAACGGGCGCCTTCGTGAGCACCCCCGAGGCCTGGCCAAACCTCTCACCAACATCATGGCCTTCTACTTGTAAGAGCTACAGAGGACAAATAACATTTGTGGAAGCTTCTAGAATTTCTCAGACCTCACTTTTTTTTTTTTAATTTATTTTATGACAGGGAGAATGGTGCAGGTCATACTCCCAGCACTAGAGGCAGAGGCAGGTGAATCTCTGTGAGTTCAAGACCAGCTAGATCTACACAGAGCGGTCCAGGCAGCCAGGGTTACAGAGAGCCCAGATATGTGGGTTTGCAACATGAGCGCAGTGCTGGAAGAGACCAGGAGAGGGCGACAGAGCCCCTGGAGCTGCCGTGACGTAGGCGCTGGCATCTGATCCTGGCCCCTCTGCAGAGCAGCCTGCCCTCTTACRCTGAGCCTGCTCTCCAGCCCCGCTCCAGTATCTTCTACATTTTGCTTATTATACATTTTGGGACCTGGTCTCCCTGTGGAGCTCAGTCCAAGGCCTGTGACGTCACGCTCCTCTCGTGCCAGGGATGGAGGAGGAAGGGAGTGCTTGCTCACCTGTGCTGGGCGAGAGTTGCAGTGCTACTGAGCCACCCTGCCCCCAGCGCCAGGAACTCGTGCTGCCCGCAGCCCAGCATCTCCCATGGAGGAGGACGGTGGGAAAGCAGCTAATCTTGACTGCCAACCTGACAGAATCTAAACTCTCTCCAGTCCTGTGGCTGGCCTATAAGGATGCCTGAGTCAGGGTGACAGATGGAGACGCCATAGTCCCTGACTGGGGTGCTGGGCTGAATAAGAAGTAAACTGAAGCATGCATCTCTCCCTGCTTCCTAACTGCAGAGGCAATGTGGCAGTGGCCTCAGGCTATGGCAGTCATGACTTCCTGCCAGGACAGACCACACCCTGCGACTGCCAGACAGGAGCAAACCTTCCTCCTGCAAATTGCTCCTGTCAGAGATTTATTTCATTGCAGCAACCAAAGGGAACTTATAGAACCTTATGTCAAACCTAATCAGGAGGACAAACTCCTATGCAGTCCTCAAAACCTCACCTCCAATTCTCCAAGAAGCCAGCTCCTCACCTAAGGGACACCCTGCTTGCCTCTGGGCTCCAGTGACATCATCAAGGATGTGTTGTGACCATCTCAGCACATTCCTACCCGAGTGGCTGCTAGGTCCTGCTGGATCTGAGACTTCTCCAGCCGGGGCAGGGCGGGGCCGGGCTGTGTCTCCAGAATGGCCTGCACTGTTGCTTCTGCGTGTGGCATGGTGGGCTTGGATGCAGTGGCAGGGCCAAGTGCTTCGGGGATCTTCACCAGAGCCCAGCGCTCCCGCAGGTACTGGGCATAGCCGTGGAGCTGAGCAGCCAGTTCCTCTGGCGTAGGCTTGTCCACACTGCTGCCCTCTGGGCTGGAAGAGACAGGAAGCAGAGCGGCTGTCCCATCGCACAGTCCTTAGGGGCCACCTGGGCTGACCAGCAGCGCCCACCATTGTACTATACAGTCGTCTTCCAGCATTATTCTATGGCAGGTGCTGGGTCTCAGTCAGAGGAGTGCTTTTAGCTCAGTCCACAGAGCTTGCCTAGCATGTATGAGGTTTCATGCCTGGCGCATATGAATATCCCAGCTCTCAGGAGATGGAGGCACTAGAGTCAGGAGATCAAGGTCACCTTCCATGCGTAGCAAGATGGTGAGACTTGATGTTAGTTACACCACTAGGGGAGTCTGAGCTCACTTCTGGGCACAGCCAGCCCCCACTGGACACCAGGGCTGCACTGGCAGTGCAGAGACAAAGCCAGGCGCTCACAGCCATCGGCGTGGACATTCCTTAGAAGTGCATTGATAACCTCGCCAGGTTCACAGGTGGCCAGCAGTGCCACTTTCCTTTGGGGCTATGTGAAGCCCTGGCCACTTCCTGTACCCGTCCTCTCTACTTCCTGGCTGCTGTGATGGATTGACACCTCTGAAGTCATAAGCTGAAACTTAATAATCACCTAACAAACTTAATAAACTTCTCTTCACTGATTTTCTTTTTAGAGGCTGAAACCGGGATCTATGTTACTTGTTGCTTTGTGTATGTGTGTATTTGCTGTTGTATTTATTTCAGACAGGATCACACTGTGTGGGCTAACCTGGAACTACTCCTGAGTGCTGAGATCAAGACTGTCAGYGCACCTGGTGCCACTGAGTAACCTACTCCAGTCAGCCTTGTGTCAGCCACACATGATTAGCTCAGAGGCAATGCTGGGCAGTGACCGATGACGCTGACCCCAAGGCCCTAGTACAGCAGGCCCTGCCCCCTCACTCCCATGAACCAGCAACTCTTGTGCTTCCTGTGGGTACCTGGGCCGGGGTGTCTCTACATCCATGGCTGCTTCCTTCTCCACCAGCAGCCTGGAGGCCTCCTCCTCAGCAGTCCTCAGGTCACCCTTGGCAGCTCCAACTCCAGTTCCTAGGCTAGCTGTCTTCAGAGCAAGCAGCACCTCATACACCTCTTCACAGTCCTCGCTGTGGGGGAGGATCTGAATGTTTCAACACTCAGCCCCAACCCAGGCAGAGACAGGCAGATCTCTGCAAGGTCAAGGCTAGTCTGGTGTACATAGAAAGTTCCAGGCCCGCCTGGGCTACRCAGTCTCAAATAATATACAACAAACCACAAAAGACACCTCTCACTGCTCATTCTTTATGGGTCAGAGTAGCATGTCACGGTGAGGCAATTATCTTCTGAAGGTCCTGTGTCCCTCTGTGCCACCCCAGCATGCAGCACCCCCCCTCCATCCCCAGCCACCACCACTGGGAGCAGGCACAGACCTATACTGCAGAGCCAGGCGCAGGGCTGTGGCTTCAGCTTCCCGCTTGCCCAGCTTAATGCTGAGGCTCTCACAGCGGCCCTTGTAGCCCTGGAGCACGGCCAGAAGAAGGCGGTTGAAGCACTTCAACGTCTCAATGCTCCTGCCTCCGAAGGTGGGCAACAGGGAAGGTGAGTGAGAGCCATTTCTCCCCCTCCCCATCACAGCCCAGTGGCAGGAGTAATGGTGCCCTTAAAAGCTCAGCAGCTATACTCAGCTGCTCACCCCTGGAGCCGCCCCATCTGGTCTTCCATGAGGTACATCTCCTGAGCTGGATGCTGTGTAGAAAGGCACCCAACGCTCTGGGTGCTGGAGTCACTCCGGAGGCGTTGGAGAAGGGGGTGAGCCATGGGGGAGTCCTGCCAGGAAGACATGCTTGATTATCTGATATCAAATGCCCCAGAGGCATTTTTCTCCCCTTTTTGCAGGGCTGGGGGTAGAACTAGGGCCTTGGATCATGTTACCCATCTGTTTCACCACTGACGTACAGTGGCATCTTTGGTTTGTTTGGGGAGGGTATTGGTGTACACATATGAGACGTATGCGTGTGACCCAGGGGTTGAACCTGTATCAGCAGGCTTGGCAGCAGGCACCCCAAGAAGCTGAGGCATCTCACCAATGATTTCATTTTTCTTCACTGTGGAGACAGGGTCTCACCACATTTACTGATTGTGTTCCTTTGGTCTCGGGCTCTTAAGTAGTTGGAGTGACTGTGGGGTAGCTTTGAGCTACCAAACTGGTGACTTAAGCTTTTTTCTTTTAATTTTTTTGTGTATGGGTGTTTGCCTACATGTCTGTCTGTGCCTGTGCAGCCTTGAAGAAGGCATCAGATCTCCTGGAACAAGAGTTACAGACGATTGCGAGCTGCCGTGTGGGTACAGAGAACCGAACCTGAGTCCCCGACAGCAGCAGCTAGCACCCTAACCATTGAGCCATGTCTCCAAGTCCTGTCCAGTCCTTTCAGATACTGTAGGTTGTATAGACAATGTCTGCCAAGATAGAAAAGTTCCTGAAACTGAGCAGGTGGAGTAGGCCTTTCCCTGTCAGAACTAGGAGAGTCCTCTGAGATTAGAGAGCAAACAAGAGAGCAAAGAACAGCCTGAGGCTAGACCAGCTGTCTGCAGGAGGTTAGACCAGAGTCACTAGGAAGGGACAATCTCCAACCTGCAGGCATTGTAGTGAGCTCCAGGTCCCCAGCCTTCGTGAGTTGTCACTCATGCTGTCACTCAGGCTTTGGTGAAGCAGCTGTGTTTGCATCATTTCTGCCCACCAACCTGTATGTAACTATAATCCTATATGTACCCATCTTTATACCCATAATATGTACCCAGAATCCTACTTGTAACCCCAATAAAACTCATCAGTTTGAAGCCGGGCGTGGTGGCGCACACCTGTAATCCCAGCACTTGGGAGGCAGAGGCAGGCAGATTTCTGAGTTCAAGGCCAGCCTGGTCTACAGAGTGAGTTCCAGGACAGCCAGGGCTACACAGAGAAACCCTGTCTCGAAAAAACCAACCAAAAAAAAAAAAAAAAAACCACCAATAAAACAAAAAAAAAAAAAAAACCAACCAAAAAAAAAAAAAAAAACCAACAAAAACTCATCGGTTTACCACGCTGGACTGTGGTGGCGCCCATGAATTGATGTGTCATGGGCTCCCGGACTGTGCTCAGTTGATATATGTAGTGTCCCCCAGGAAAGTTTTGTCACACAGCATTATGGGATCCCATAAAGCACAGATAGACGTTTATCCCTCACACCGGGAAAGCAGCGACTGTCTTGACTCAGAAGGCTTTAGGCTTACCTGAGGTGCCCAGGGTCTCCTTTCTGCCCCGGAACTGCAGGAGTTGCTGTCTCTATGCCGTACTCTGAGGATGGAGGGTGGCGGGGAGGCCTCCAGCTGCATCAGGGAATCCTCCAGCTCCTGTACCTGCCAGTGACAGGGGATCAGACCATGACTTCACATATTCAACCAGCGCTCTACAGCAACAGTGGCCTGGCACGGTGGCCTGTCACGGTGGCCTGGCACGGCGGCCTGGCACGGTGGCCTGGCACGGTGGCCTGGCACGGCCCCTCAGTTGCCACAGAGCACTCATCACCTAAGGCCTAACCAGGGGAGCGCAGCTGCTGGCAGGGTGCTGCCCGGGTGAGGCAGGATGGTCACCACGTTTTTGTATTCTTAGGATTTATTTTTATTATTTTATATGCATTGGTGTTTTCCCTGCATGCGTGTCTGTAGGACTGGAGTCACAGGCAGTATGAGCTGTCACGTGGATGCTGGGAACCAAACTTGGGTCTTCTGGAAGAGCAGCCTGTGCTCTTAACTGTGGAGCCGTCTCTCCAGCCCTCCGCTGGATTCCTTTCTAAATGTTTAGGATGCTGTTTCCTGGAGTCGCGTGTACCTCCCCGACTGAAGCCACCCCCAACTCCAGCCTTCCCAGCAGCTGGGATTTCAAGTGTGCATCACTATACTCAGGAGAATTCATTTTTTGTCACGAGAAGCCTCTGAAAGCTAAGTGCTAAGCCACGCCCCTAGGCCCTCATTAAAGGATTCTGGCTATAACTCTGCCCCCTGAGCCACGCCCACAGCCTTGACTGGAGAAGTCTTAGTCCGGACAGATAGGGTTCTGTTTCCCTGCTTGCCCTGATCCTGTTTTGAGACGTTTGCCTATCTCGTCGTAGCCAGTGCTAAATTGTGATCCTCTCATCTGAGCCTCTGAAATCCTTTTTGTTACAGGCTTTTCCTGCCACATCTGGAGTTAACATCACCCATAATCTGTAGGTTCCTGGTCACCTCCTCCTCACCCCTCCCACCCTCAGGATTATGGTCCACCGCCAGACTGTTCCTCTCACAGTCATCAGATGGCGCGAGTGAACTGCAGCAGGCCAGTTCCCCTCAGAACCCATCATACACAAGAGCACACCAGCTTTCAATACCCGGCGTGCTGTGGCCTTCCCCACGAGCCTTCATCTCTTCCACTCTGTTGCAGCCACAGTGATCTCAGGATGTGTGCTGGTTCGTGTGAACTTGACATCAGCTGGAGTCATTTTGGAAGGGGGACCACAATTGAAAAAATGCTCCCCAAAATGGACCTGTGGGCATTTTTCTGATTGATGGTTGATGGGGAGGAAGGACCAGCCCACGGTGGGTGGGGCCATCCCTAGGCTGCCATGGGGACCAAGCCAGTAGGAGCGAGCCCCCTCCATGGCCTCTGCTTCAGCTCCTGCCTCAGGCTCCTGGCTGACCTCCCTCAGTGAGGGAGTGCATGCAGCCTGAGAGTTTTAAGATGAAGTAAACCTCTTCCTCCCCAATTGCTTTTAGTTGTTTCAGTACACCAATGGAAGCCCTAAAACAAGTCTGGTGTAGCTCACACCTTTAATCCCAGCACTGGGAAAGCAGAGGCAGGTGGATCGCTGTGATTTTGAGGCCATCCTGGTCTACAAAGAAAGTTCAGGACAGCCAGGGCTCT
>BDUI01001384.1:131917-142267 GCA_002335545.1 Apodemus speciosus
AGTGCTGGGATTAAGGGCGTGCGCCACCACTGCCCAGCGGGAAAATTTTTTTTWAAATTATTTATTGTGAGTAGACTGTAACTGTCTTCAGACACACCAGAAATGGGTATCAGATCCCATTACAGATGGTTGTGATGGGAATTGAACTCAGGACCTCTGGGAGAGCAGGCAGTGCTTTTAACCGCTGAGCCATCTCTCCAGCCCCTTGGATTTGTTTTTCCTTTGAGAATACTTTTAAAGAAGCCTTCTAAGCGTTTTCGTTATGCATTTACTGTGTGTGTGTGTGTCATGATGCATGTATGGAGGTCAGAGGGCAATTGTGAGAATCCTCTGCTTCTGCCTCTGCTTCCTGCCCGAGCCTTGAGCTCAGTTCTCCAGGCGAGGCCTTGGGCGGTTTCAGCCCCATTTCCTCACCCTGGCTTTTGTTTAGCATTCAGTGCCCTGGGATCTTGGCCTGAGGAACTTGGCTGAGATGTGGGCGTCACATACAGATCTCCGCATCTGCAGCTCCAGCGGCCGGGAGGGTGTGGGACAGGGCGGATGGCAGCTGGGTGCTGAGCCCTCCCCGTTCTGTAGCCAGCAGAAGACGGAGCTGCCAGCCACAGACAACGTGCAGACCATCCCACCCCCCTACGTTGTGCGCACCATTCTGGTCTACAGCCGCCTGCCTTGCCAGCCCCAGTTCTCTCTGACTGAGCCMATGAAGGTGAGCCTGGAGGGAAGGGAGGGCAGTGGTTAGACACCAAAGGGGCCCTATCAGGAGCCTGGAGGGAAGGGAGGGCAGTGGTTAGACACCAAAGGGGCCCTGTCAGGATCGCAGAGGCCGTGTGAGAGCTCCCCCACCTACCTCTCGTCCACTGCAGAAGATGTTCCAGTGCCCCTACTTCTTCTTCGACATCGTTTACATCCATAATGGCACTGAGGACAAGGAAGAAGACATGAGCTGGAAGGTGAGATGTCCCCACGGAGAACTGGGTGGACACTCCGGACTTCCGACTCGGGCTGCCTCTTCCTGCCCTGAGCCGGTCATTCAGCCATTCAACAACCAGACCCTACATTTCCACTGTGAGCTGGGGGTGGGGACTTGGGCGGCCACACTGCTCTGGCAGCCCCGGGAGCAGACTCAGCCTCAGCCCAGCATCCCTAGCGCCCCACCCTATCCCTGACATTACCCGGCTGTATCCTCCCCTCTCAACCCCTCCCAGGTTGTTTCTTCACCCATGAACTGGCCGAGTGGCCTTGAGTGGGAGGGACGAAAGCCTGTGAAGTCGAGTTTACATGACTGAGGCGAGGGTCAGATAAGGGACTGAAGTCGAGTTTACATGACTGAGGCGGGTCACATAGGGACTTGCAGACAAGCCTGAGGACCACCATGATGGGARGAGGGAGCCTCCCCAAGATTACACCCTGACCCTCAGCCCGGCGGCGCTCGCAGGCTCTGGCCCCTCACCTCACCTCGAGTGAAGCACCGGAAAGGCTGAGGCCGGAGTCTGATGTGAGGGTGTCCCGTCCAAGCGTCTCTCCTCCGCTTGCTAGGTGTCAGGGAATAGTTGCTGACTGCAATAGTTTGTGGCCTGGCCAACTCCTATTTACCCCTCAGAACCCACTCTAGATGTCCCTTTCTCTGGGAAGGCCTCCAAGGACGGGCCTGTGAGGACTATTGATCACCCTAAGCGCCGGCCCTCCTCCTGCAGGACATGTTCGCCTTCATGGGCAGCCTGGACACCAAGGGCACCAGCTATAAGTATGAAGTGGCCCTTGCTGGGCCCGCCTTGGAGCTGCACAATTGCATGGCCAAGCTGCTGGCCCACCCGCTGCAGAGGCCCTGCCAGAGCCACGCGAGCTACAGCCTGCTGGAGGACGAGGAGGCCGGAGAGGGGGAGGCCACCGTGTGACCTGCGATCTGTGACCTCCGCAGCCTCCTATGAGGACAGCACAGCCCGCCCTCGTTCCAGCCGATGCTCAGTCCCACTCTGTCCACTGTAAATTCATTCTTCATGGGACCATTTTTGTCACCAAAATAAAAATCTGAGGCCCCTGAGACCCCCTTGGTGTCACTTTGGGCTCACTGAGACCAGTTGTTCACCAGTCACAGAACACAGGCACCGAACAAAGCTGTGGTGTGTGGCTTCAGGCTCAGCTGTCTGAGTCCCCTCCGGCTGGCTCACTGCACTTTCAAAACTCCTCTTCACCCCACAGAACCCACTCCAGATGTCCTTCTCTCCAGGAAGTTCTCCAGAAACGGGGAAGACCTATTGTAGGTGGAACTGGTACGGCTCTCATATTTGGGACCTCCTGGACACAAGAGCCCCAACTCCAAGTGCAAAGTGGGCTCGGGTGACATCTGTCACTCCCCACTCTCAGTGCCCTGCCTGGTTGAACCTGTGTGGCCGTGAGGCCTCCATGAGCAGTCACTCCCTCGGATTTTAGAACCCTGACGCCCTAGGCCAGGATAGAGACATAGGGTGTATACCCTAGGAGAGGAAAGAAACCCAGGAGCCCCCAGCCCCAAGCCAGGCCACAGGTTCATCCTCTCCACCTTCTCCATTCATAAAAAACAAAATGGCAGTGAGTGGGAGTGGGGCTCCCCTGATGGAGGAGGCCGGGACAGGAGGAGGCCGGTTCTAGGTCAGCAGGGGCCGCACGGGAAGCACTGGATCAAACGGAGTATAGAAAATAGGCCAGGGCCTGTGGTGACTCAGCCCTGAAGGGCACAAGCTGTTCTTGCAGAGCACCAGGGTCAGCTCCCACACGGGGTCTCACAAGTCCACTTTCCAGGGGTTCGATGCGGGCACCAGACACGCGTGGAACACAAACATGCGGGCAAAACACCCACACGCTTTAGTTTTAAAAAGTAGGTCAGCTTGACTATATGATTTCTGGCCTTTGCATTTGTTGGGCACTTAGTGCTGAGCTCTGTCCTCCCATTTGCAATAAGGAAAATGAAACTTTATATTTTGTAATTAATTAGTGTGAGTGAGCGTGTGTGCACGTGCGTGTACGTGTGCGTGTGCAGGCACTGGTGTGGATGTCAGTCTATTCCCCCTTCCCAATAGGCCACTAGACTTGGCAGCAAGCATCTTGACCAGCTGTGCCATCTCGCTGGTTCTCTGAAAGGTCTTCTCCAGACAGCTACAGCCAACTCTGCCGGATTAAAAATGTGCCCTGCTAAGCCGGGCGGTGGTGGCGCACGCCTGTAATCCCAGCACTTGGGAGGAAGAGGCAGGCGGATTTCTGAGTTCGAGGTTAGCCTGGTCTAAGGGGGAGTTCCAGGACAGCCAGAGCGACACAGAGAAACCCTGTCTCGAAAAAAACAAAACAAAACAAACAAAACGTGGCATGCTGTTTCTTGGGAGTCAGATGCAGTACTGGGTCGTCTGAGGCAGGAGGATGAGACGGTACGTTTTTTAACATCTTGAGTTCTGTCAGGGATACCCAGGAGTTTGTTTTGTTAAAGACAAAGAGAGGCTCCGCTCTTTATCCCCAGTCCCTGGAGTTTGCTGTAATCCTCCGGCATCCCAGATGTGTGCACTTAACCCTGGAGTCCCTCTGGTTTGTTCCGGACAACTTCCCTGCTCTCCCCCACCTAGCCTTAGGGTGCAGCCAGTCAATTCCGGTCGGAGTGGATCAGGGGCAGAACAGAGATGGGCGGGGCTGCGCATGCGTAGACGGTTTCCGCGCGAATTTGAACTGCGGAGGGCGATGACGCCTATGGGACATGTCGGATGCCGCCTGCCTGGCCCTGCGGCTGCTAGCAGCACTACGCGAGGAGGAGGCGCGGTGAGGGCGGCGGGTCCGGGTGCTCCCCGACCTTTCGCTCCCCGGGTGGTCAGAGTGCTGGGGTCTACTGTGCTCGTCCTCCTGCAGGGCTGTGGAGGAACTGCTGCGCCTCGGGGCGGACCCCAACCTGGTGCTGGACGATGGCGCGGCGGCGGTGCACCTGGCGGCCAGAGCGAGCCACCCGCGCGCCCTGCATTGCCTTCGGATGCTGCTGCGCTGGGGCGCGGACCCCAATGCTCGGTGAGGCGTGGCCCGGGTCATTGGGTGCGGTGGGTGTGACTCGGGGATCTCAGGTCTAGGAGATGGAGATATCCGCTTCCAAGGTCGGGGACATGTCATTCTGGCACTCCGGGAGACTGAGGCAGGAGGATGACCGTGAGTTAAAGTCTGAACTTTCACCTCACCCCCAAGAACCTGAACATAGTAGTAGGCACCCGTCATTCTAGCAGGACTGAGGCAGGAGGAGCAGGAGTTCAAGGCTAGCCTGGGCTGTACGAGACTGTCTGGGAAAGGAACCAATGTCTCCTCTGCCTTTGGGGATCCCAGGTCCGCGGAGGCGCTGACGCCCGTACACGTGGCTGCTGCCTGGGGCTGTCGCGGTGCCCTGGAGTTGCTGCTGAGCCGAGGAGGTGACCCCACACTGCGGGACCAGGTCAGTACCCCGCGCGGGCACGCATGGGTGGCAGGAGGGTGGGCTAAGGGCGCCCCCTGCTGACGGTAACTGCACAGGACGGGCTCAGGCCCTTGGACTGGGCACTACAGCAGCGACACCACAACTGCGCACATGTGCTGCAGGAGCTGGACACGGCCACCCGAAAGCCAAACGAGACCCCAGAGCTCACAGGTGAGAGGAGCTGAGGGGGTGTGCCGTGTTACCACACTGCCGGGTCTAGTTCTGTATGTACATCTGTCATGTCAATCACTATCCATGGTCTATCTTACCATGTAACTATCATGCCAATCACCTGCCAATCACCTATCACCTATATCGTTTATCATGTTTATATCATATCTGTTTATATCTGTGCTTTATCTTATTACTTATTTATCCATGTATCTATATATCTGTTTCTCTATATGTAGAGAAGTTTCATGTAGCCCAGGGTAGCCTTGAAACTGACACATGCCAAGGACCTGTCTTAGCGGGGTCTTCGGAGTTGCACATGTGCAGAGCTGAGCTGGAGGTGGAGGCTGTGGAGGTGGCTGTGCAGCCCAAGGGCCCTGAGGCCACCGAGAGCTCGGACAACAGCAGCGACGATGCTTCATTTGTCACCGCAGTGGAGGACTCTATGCAGCCCAGGTGCTCTGGGGGGACACTGGAGCTCTTGACCGGCCTGTGGGTAACCCGCGGGGCGGTGTCGGCTGGGAAGGGGGCACTCAACTGCCAGCCACAGGCCCTGACGCTGACTGCAAGGGCCACGGACAAGCCCTTACTGCCTGGTGATGGGAATCTGGGAGCTTTGCACCCCCATGGCTCGGTCCCCCCCATGTCCGACCTGCAGCTCCTCCAGGCCCTGCGGGCGTTGGGCTATAGCCCTGGACCAGTCACACCTTTTACCCGAGGACACTACCTGCGGTGGCTGCAGGAAGCCCAGGCTAGCCCTGGTGAGTCCTTAGGTGGTGGTACTTGGAGTCTCCCGGAATCCTGCCCTGGTTGTCAGACCACCCTCACCAGCCTTTGTCCTTGACCCTGACCCTGACTCAGTTTCCCCTCCCCAGCTGGTGTAGGGCTTAGCCCAGAACTGGCAGAGGCGCTAAGGACAGGGGCCATCCCTGACTGCCGGGTGGATGAGGCTGCCCTGGCGCAACACTTTCACCAGCTGGATCCGTCCCGGAAGTGGCGGGAAGGCATTACGAAGTCCAGTTTTACGTATCTACTTCTCGACCCCAGGTGTGGTGACAAGGACGCTGGGGGCTGAGATTAGAGGATGACTGCAGAGCAAAGCCGAGCGCTGTAGGTTCTGTCTGGGTTGGGTGGTGGAGGGCCGCCCTCGCTGATGGCGTCTGCCTCCGTCTCGTGGTTTATAAGATCAGACTGTGATCTTAGGTCAGGGTTGTAATATCAAACTTTAAACTCATCAACAAAACAAAAAAACCCAACAAACAGTGGGAATTTGTTTTTGGTTCTGTGTGTGCCTAGGGAAGGGGTGAGCCCTCTGTTTACCGCCTCCTTTAGAAATGGCGTCAGGGGCCAGTTCTAGATTTGAGTTCACATTTTATGGCTTATAAGATAGGGTGTCCTGAATGTGAGTGCAGGGGCCATTTTCTCTCTCTACCGTCACCACCCTCCTTTTCACATTGTATTTTCTGTGCGTGTGACTGTGTGCATGGCCTCACACTAATGCTCATGTGAAGGTCAGAGGACAATTTGTGGAGGTCGGTTCTCTTCTTCTTTCACGTGGGTCCCAGGGATGGAACTCAGGTGATCAGGGTGGCAGTGAATGCCTCTACCCTCTGAGCCACTCTGTACCCCAGGCTGACGAAGGACCTGCCTGCCCGCGCCTCTTCCCTCACGCTGGCTGAGTGTCTGCAGTGTTTCGTGGGAGCCATCTTCTATGTGGGCAAGGGGACCCGTGCCCGACCAGACGCCCACCTCTGGGAGGCCCTTGGCCACCACGACCAGCCAGGGAAACAGGTGGGGTGTGAGAGACAGGGATGGGCGCGTCGGCCACCATTCAGGCCCCGGGAGGGAAGATGGCTTAGGATCCCAGCTGTGACACTCTCATACCCCACAGGTCTGTCCCAAGGTCCGCCGGATCTTAGACATCTGGGACAGCGGCCGGGGCGTCATCTCTCTGCACTGCTTCCAGCATGCGGTGGCCATGGAAGCGTACACGCGAGAAGCCTGCCTGCTGGATGCCCTAGGTAGGGTCTGGCTTGCAAAGCTGAAGTCACGCGGAAGGGGCTGCGCTGTGGATTCCTCTCCTCCTCCTCGCTGTCCATTGCTGTACTCACTCACACGTGCAGTTACCGAGTACCGTGTGGTGGTGGAGGGCTGGGGAGGAGGTCACTCTTGTTACCTTGCCTCTCATTTGACCAGGTCTCCAGACACTGACCAACCAGAAACAGGGGCACTACTATGGAGTGGCTGCCCATTGGCCACTCCCTCGGCGTCGGCGTTTGGGGGTGCACCTGCTGCAGCGTGCTCTGCTGGTCTTCTTGGCAGAGGGGGAGAGAGAGCTGAGGCCTCAGGACATTCAGGCTCGAGGTTAAATGCTGAGGATTTGACTATGAATCCTGAGTCATCAAGGTGTCTGAGCATCCGAGTGGCAGGTCCCTGACTGTCCCCAGCTCTAGCTTCAGAGGATAGTGCGTGCGTGTGTGTGTGTGCGTGTGTGTGTGTGTGTGTGTGTGTGTGTGTGTGTGAATACATGTGACGTCGTGTCTTACGCAAGCTGACTGAACACTGGGATGCGTCGTGCTTCTGAGGAGTGAGTGCCCGTCCTGGGAGGAAAGCAAGCTGAGGAGCAGAAGCTATCCTGGAGCACCACCCTCAATCCCAGCACTCAGGAGGCAGATGCAGGCAGAGCTCTGTGAGTTCAAGGACAGCCTGGTCTATAGAGTTGGGCTCCAGTGCAGCCATGGGAGATACACAGAGAAACCATGTCCCCCAAAACAAACAATAAAACAAACAACAACCACAAAAAAACCGAAAACAAGACAGTGCTCTGGAATACTACTCTGTTTCCACGTCTCATCTTCTGACACGAGGAAGAGCTCAGGAGGGAGGGTCCAGGTGCACTGGCTCGGCGTCACCCCTGCCTGCCGTTGGGAAACTGAGGCAGGATTGCTAGTTGGAGGCCAGCCTGAGCATCTCAGAGTGGGAATTGACGTTCATGTTTGGTGGTGACAGTCCTTTTCCCCATGGCTGTCCACACCCCAGACGGAGCCTGGGGTCCCCGCTGTGCTCTCAGGAGCACATCTTAGATGAAACAGGGCTGAAAAGTTCCAGACTGACTGTGGGGAAGCGTGCGCACTCACATGTCACTAGTGTCCCTGCGCACTCACATGTCACTAGTGTCCCTGCGCACTCACATGTCACTAGTGTCCCTGCACACTCACATGTCACTAGTGTCCCTGCGCACTCACATGTCACTAGTGTCCCTGCGCACTCACA
Organism: Apodemus speciosus; assembly: GCA_002335545.1. Classification (NCBI taxonomy): domain Eukaryota; kingdom Metazoa; phylum Chordata; class Mammalia; order Rodentia; family Muridae; genus Apodemus; species Apodemus speciosus. The sequence continues at coordinate 139,815 of BDUI01001384.1, forward strand.
TGTCACTAGTGTCCCTGTGCACTCACATGTCACTAGTGTCCATGCGCACTCACATGTCACTAGTGTCCATGCGCACTCACATGTCACTAGTGTCCATGCACTGTCTTGTAAAACAAATCATTTAATATAAGTGTAAGTAGTGCATTAATCTGGCAGCTGTATTTCTTTACCTTTCGTAGTCCCAGTAACCACACGAGCTAAGTCAAGTTTCAAGCTGAACTTTACTGCTGGGCTGATGAGTGATCGCTAATCACCCTATCCAATCTGGTCATCGCCCACGCATGGGCCCCATGAGACTTGTATATTATTATTGAGCTGGCTCTTTGAGCTTCAGGTGATTTTTTGGTTTTGKTTTGTTTTTTAAAGATTTATTATGTATATACGATGTTCTGTCTTCATGTACCAGAAGAAGGCACCAGATCCCATTACAGATGGTTGTGAGCCACCGTGTGGTTGCTGGGAATTGAACTCAGTACTTGTGGAAGAGGTCAAGAGCCAGTCCTCTTCCGAGCCATCTCTCCAGCCCCAGATGTTTTTTCTCCTGGTGTGTCTTCTCAGACTCTTTCTGAGCTCCCCTTCCCCTGCACCCCCTGTCCTTTTCTCTCTTCTACTCAGCCACTGGGTGATCAGCATTTATTGACAAGACAGAATGAATGGTAAGAATTGTTTTCACAAACTTGAGACAGGAGATTCTTGACCTACGTATTACAATACTGTGTCAGGATTGGAACAAGATATGAGGTCACAGTCCCTACAGTCTAGCCCCATGCTCTTCCATGACCTTCAAGGAAGTGTTCATCAGGATCTGCAGCCACACCAGGAAGTCCTACTTGCTATCTATCCTTCAGTCCCACCCTGGAGGATGTCCAGGATAGCCTGTCATGCTCACAAGGTATTCCTTTATTCAGTCAACACCCATGAAGCATCTACAGCATGCTCGGAACTTCTCAACCTTGACGCTGCTGACACTTGGGGTTGGCTTATTGCATTGCTATTGGGGCATCATCTGTGTTGTGGGGTGCTGGGCAGCCTCCCTGGGTTCTCACATCCTCTGCAGGGTATGAGGGAAGCTCTGCCCTCCTCACCCAGGAGGCTGCCCACCTGTCTTGGGCCACGTCCGCCTGGAAGCCCCCTGAGGACAGTCCCTCCCAGATGCGCAGGCGAAGGCCAGATGACATGCCCGCAGGAAGCACACTCATCGGAGGCCACACCAAGGCCAAACTAAAACACTCAAACCCCCCCCCCCCGAAAACCACACCTGCTGCACACCATACCAAATTTAAGGCCTGCTGCCAAGAGACAACTTAGGAGCTAACAGAGCCATGCCCACGGGGTGTTGGCAAACCCACCTCCATGAGGCCACACCCATCCTGTTGGAGTTGTGGAATCCTGGCTTGATGGGTTTTGGGTTCCACAGGAAACAGCAGCCCTGAATAAGCGGTGAGGGGGAGGTGTAGAGACAAGCTGGGGCAGGGACTGTCCCTGAGCCTCCCCCTCACGCCATCAGACCAGGCTACAATGGGGTCAGGAGCACAAATGGCTGTCCATCAGCTGGGCCACCTGCTGAAAGGGTCACTCTGACCCGTGTAGGCTTTGAATTCAGGGTTACCTGTGGGGTTTCCTCTCTTCAAATAAGCAATCCTTCCATCTCAGTTGAAAGGGTGGGAGAAGAACATGAAAAATAGTCAAACAAACAAACAAAAAGGCTGCTTACAAGTGTCGTCCAGACTTGGGACTAGGTAGAATGGAAACTTTAATTTCAAATGCTATGGAGGAAGTGGCAGGGGACAAAGGGATGGCTATTGTTCAAGACTCAAGTAAAATATGTATCGCCGTTGTCGCCACTGGGCCACCTCCCACTTTGTGCCCAGAGAGGATTTTCTGTCCTTTCTTTTTCTTCTTCCTTTATTCTCCTTTTAAAAGGTTCTGAGAATGGCCGAGAAGTTGGAAAAGCTGCAGGTAGAAATGGAGAGACCTGAGAAACAAAAATGGATGAAATGGGAAAACAAAAGGAGTCACTCTCTCCTTTTCTTAAAGGGTTGCAGAGTTTGCTGTGCAACTGGAGAGGTTGGGGTGAGAGGTGGAAGCACTTGGGAAGAAAGGAGCACTGCTGAAGAGAAAACAAAAAGGGTCAGTCCTGGTGACTGAGCAAGAGAGCGGGAGTTTCTTGCAAGAGGAAAAAGAAAGAAAGAAACTCTTCGAGCTAACAGAGTGGGAGGACGATCTGATGAAATAGCCTATTTCCAGAGAAAGGGTTAATCTCGAACCTACTGAGCCACCAGAGTGGAAGGAGAGGTGACCCAGGGTTACGAGATCAACACTCTCCACTTTCCCAGTAGTCTATAGCATATGCCTGCTAATGGTGTGGAACGAGGTTATGATGAGATAGGATGGTCCTGTAGAAATGATAGATCTGAGGCGGTTTTAAAGAGGCCATGGTTTCATATGGAATG
>BDUI01001385.1:83774-94338 GCA_002335545.1 Apodemus speciosus
GCTCTCCTAAGGACCCCTGTGTCCCACGTGTTCCTTCAGATACTCCAGGGCAATGGTCCTCTACATTTGGAGATGCATAACTTAATCACATCTGCAAAGTCCTTTTTTGCCATATAAGGTAACATTCATGGGTCCCAGGGATTGTAGACATATTTGAGGGATTGCTGTTCAGCCTACTATAAGCAGAAAAACCCCACTTATAGAATCAGACAGATTTTAACTCAGATCATCAGTTCTAATCATCAGTTGCGTGACATTAGCAATAACATTAAACTAAGCCACTGCTTTCTTGTCTCCATAGCAAAGACAAAAGGTTATTAAACAAATAATACAAAGAAAAGCACTTGGCATTTACTGGTTTTCCTCTTTCTTCCTTTCATTGAGTAACTGGGGAAAAGCAGACTTGAGCAAGGAAGGAAGATGTGTAAGTTTCCTATGGTCCTCGTCATTTCAGGCACACCTATGGCTATTTATCTAATTTGACAATCACCCCCATTTTACCAAAGGGAGAAAACAGAAACACAATTAAGTTAAATGATTTCTTCCCAAATTGCTCTGCTAGTAAGTGTCAGAACTGAGTTCTCTGGGGCTAAATCCTAATCCCTTTATGCTACATACCTTCTAGTAGGATTTGCAGAGATCAGACCACCTTCCCAACTCAATGTGATGAGARAAGACGGCAGATTAGTKKGCTGTCTGAATTGGTGGAGAACAAATGCACAGAAGCGCAAGGAACAAGATTCTGAGAAGACAGGTCTCCTCAGAGCAGACCCAGATGGCCTCTCAGGAGACAAGAAGAAAGTAGGATGCCTTTAGTTTAATGTATTAGTTACTGGTGTTGCCCTGGCAAAAGCAACTTAATGGATGAATGGTTTTTTCCTTGGCTTACAGTAAAAGAGGGGCTCAGTCCATCGAGGCAGGGAAAATATGACCTCCAGAGGAGGCAACTATTTCCACCATGTCTTGCCAGGAAGCAGGAAGAAATGACTGCTTGTTTCCAGTTCACTTTCTCCTTTTTATTTTATTTGATCAAGGACCTCAACCCAGGAAACTGTGACACCCACATTTAGGGTGGGTCTTCCTACATCAGATAATGTTCTCTAGATAATCCTTATAAGCTGGCAGAGATTTGTTTCCATGGTGATTCCCATCCTATCCACTAGCTTCTGCCCACAAGGGACAAACAATGTTGAGAGCTACCTCTGACCTTTGGGAAYAGGCAGTYTTCCAAGATGAACAATCACTTTGCCCTGTGTRATGAAGCCCTATCACAAGAACTGAAGGCTAGCCAAGGACAGTTTTAGAAGTGAATAGCATGGGATTGCCCACTGCCARGGCTGGAGTTTTCTCCTTGATCATCTACAGAATTGAGCCAGACTCAGAAGATAAATAAGTTGGTCTGCTAGGGCTTAGGAATCACACTAGACTGACAGGGAGCAAAGAAGTCTATTATCACTGAGAATATGAATTATAGAATCGGTAATAGAAACTTCAGTTTTGGCCTTTCCAATGCCCAATGATATCCATTGAAGAACAGCACAACAAAGAATGTATCCTAGAAAACAGCCACCCTTTCTTAATGGCTCAAATAGGAACCCCAAAAACAAGTTGTGATGATGTAACTATCTCAGTTTCTCCATGAACTGTGTCTTCTCACTGTGGGATAGAAGGCCTAGGTTCAGAGAGACTCTAGGGGTTATCCAAGGCCCTCAGTTTCCAGGTTAGAGTTCAGAACTCAGCTGCAGGAGGGCAAGGCACTTAGCTCAGAATTTTAARTACCAACATCTAGCACCCAATAGACTCCCTGTAAGCAGTATCATTGGACCAACCTTTGTTCTGAGAAAAGGTGTGGTCAGCACCCTATGCAAAAGCCACTCCTTCACAGGCTTGCCTTGAACCACCTCTTCGAGCTGTAAGTGAAGCCTGTGTTGGCTCCAAACCCTCTCTCTATTAAAAACTAGGAGAAATGAACAGCTCCTGCCAGGGGGTCACACAGTACGAGCCATTCAGAAGGATGAGCATCCCACAGGAAGGCATGCAGAGGCAGCCCTTTCTAGCTTTGGAGAGGAGCTGAGAAGCTCAAGAGGATTTGGTGAGCTCAAGATGCCAGCATAGTGCCTTGAAGGGCCTGATGGCATTAAAGGTGGTGTCTCTTCACTTCTTTTAGTTAACTCTCTATTGAAAAACTCTCAGGGACACCCAAAAGTGTACTTCGCTAATGCCTTMRGTGCACCTTAATCTTAATGCACTTTTCRGGGTTCCTGAYGGTGAAGATTGGCAACTACTACCACCAGATGATGTGTTCTCCTTCTCCTTCTTCCCTTCCCCCTCCCTTTCCCYTCTCCATCCCCCTCCCTTCCTTCTCCTCTCCCACTTCCTCCCTCTCCACTGCCAGCTTTGTAGCTTCCTTGGGAATTCTGGGGRAATGCTGCCCAAACAGGTGCACACAAACTCACCAGAGCCTGTTTCCTGCCAGYGACGGCCACAGATGGTGCAGAGACCAGGCCAAGAACTGAAAAGTTGTCCCAACAAAAGTCACACCTGAGCAACCAGAAGAATGAAGCAACCCTTACCCCATCTCAAAGCTGGCCAGCCAGGTGACAAGCCTTTGGATACTGAAAATAGAAAAAAGTCCTACTTGGTCAGCACATGAGGGGAATCGGCAAGAGAAAGAACAGAGTGGATAATGAGAAGGACAGGCAGGCTGGCACCAGGAGCCCACGAACACCCAAAGAGCAGAGGGAGAAATGAACAGCAGCCTGGAAAGACGTGGAACTGGCATAATCCTGATCATATCAGACTTGCCTCTCAGACCACAAGGTCTATGCCACCTCCAGTAAACTGGTCATCCCAGATGACCAGACAGGCCATAACCTAGTGTCCTTTGTGACAGCAGCAGAGGGAGTGGTTTCCCTTCCTGTTCTTGCAGCCAACAGACTCAGTCACCCTTCCAATGGCTCCACATGGGATCAAAATTCTGAGAACCTGCAGTGATCTCTTGGGACGTTTTTTCCCCTTCTGGCTAATTTCTATTTCAAAGAACTGGCTAGATGGGAGTTGTATCAGCCCCAAGTTGGCTTTAGCCATTCTCAGCTTAAAAAAAACAAAAACCAACCAACCAAACAAACAAAACAGCAAAGCCTCTCTAGAAGCAAGCCATTCCTGATTTTTTTCAATCCTTCTTCTCTGCAACAGGAATTRAAGAGCCTCCTCTGCCAAGCACACTCATAGATGCCCTGCCGGGGCTGCTGTAGTGGTATCTTGACACCTGACCATGATACATATCTGCAAGGAAATGTCTTAAACAAATGTGAAAACCCAAGTCAGCCCTCAAAAGCTTGTCTAATAGTTGGGAGCTGAGGTCTCTGTGGCAATTGATTTCATTTCTCCTTGACATCTGGATGCTGTTGCAGCCAACAGACAGACTCGGTCACTCTTCTAATGGCTCCATGTGGGAGTAAGATTCCAACAGCTTCCTGTGACCTCTTGGGACAAYTTTTCCCCTTCTGGCTAATTTCTATTTCAATTTAAGGCAATAGCTCCCTCTTGGCTGCTCTCCCATTAAGTTTAATTTACAARAAGATATTCAAAATATTGAACYGAAATGATATTCATGGCCTGGGGGAGGAGTACCAGGTATGGAATGGCCTGTGCTTCATGTGACTCTCTRAAGGACAATGGGGACGTGTCCTGCCACCTGGGCCTCAGAGTCTATGGCCCCAGGTGCACCACTCTGTGTGGATGAGGTGACTGGGGACAGAAAGAGAGCTGAGGGATGACAACAGACAAGGGACCTATCCCAGGACTGAGATGACAGCAGACAAAGGATTTATCCCAGGCTTTAAAATACAGATAATCCAAAGCTCTTTTCCTGCTGGGCTCCTCTGGAGAAGTGGAGATCCCTAGGCCTCCCCTCCTTCATTACTGCAGAGAACCCCTCCCACTTCCTGAAGGATGAGCCCTTGGCCTCTGTCAGGACTCTGCTCCAGTACAGTGCTAGAAGTAAAGGTTAATTCAAAGATAGTCAGTGGAATGGAAAGAGAGGGATTCAATAGGTAGAACCCCTACCCATTAGCTACAAGACCTTGGTGACCACAGACAAATTGCTTAGTTTCTCCTCTCTCTCTCTCTCTCTCTCTCTCTCTCTCTCTCTCTCTCTCTCTCTCTCTCTCTCTCTCTCTCTCTCTCTCTCCATCTCTGTTTTTCTTTTTCCTTTGCTTACAGCATCTTGTACGTTTGGTAGTGGGGATTAAGTCTAGAGCTTTGCCCATGCTAGACCACACAGTGAGCTATATCCTCACCCTCTTTCACTTTACTAAGTTCTCCAAGCTGACTATAACCTTATCCCAGATTGATTTTGAACTCGTGACCTCCCTCCCCACCCCACCCCTATTCGGCCTCCTGAGTTGAGTAGCCAAGGTTACAGGCTCATCATTGCCTAATTTCCATGTGGTGATCCTGTAAATTTTATCCTCTGTAAAATGAAGATGACAGGCACCCCAAGGTTGCTTGGTTCCTTCATGAGAATAAGTATCATTTATGACTACATGGAGAATGGCAAGATAAAGATTTGTCACTCATCAAAGGCCCCTTTCCCTTTCCCATTTTATTGATGTAGGAATTAGAGAACTAGGAAGAAAGTGGAAACCCAATGCATGTGCTACAACGCATGTGCAGCACCTGATGCTCTTTCTCAGAGCATGTCATTTGAAGGGCATGAAGCATAGGGACAGAACAGAGTCCTAAACTGAGAAAAGGAAAATAAGGACAGATGATAGATCTTGCTTGGGTTCTTGCTGGATATGGAACCCCTTGGGGCCACTGAAGAGAGCCACAAATGCTCACTCTCATAGTACATTATTACGCAAATTTCCAACTATCTTCTATCATCAGCATCTTCCTACCGTTTACATAGATTTTGAAGTACATAGAACAGCCATGTGCTTTAACTCTCTCATTTTGCACATGAGGATGCCAAGGTTTCGGTGCTTGTATAGTTTGCCCAAAGTCACAAAGCTAATTAAGCACAGTGCTGATGGTTCAAGCCCATTTCTTGTGATTCCCAGTCCTGTGACCATGCTGTAACATCATGCTCTGCAGCTTTGTCAGTGAGCACCATTTCATCAAGGGAGCAGCTGAGGCTCAGGAGAAGAGAAGAGGCCATTTAAGGGTGACTGCAGCCTCTGGGTTGGGAGTCTGACCTTTTTAATTCATCACTATCTTGACCCTGTCAGTTAGCTCCTGGAGTCTAGCTCAGGGGAGACAGACAGTGGGCCTTAATGGAAACAGAGAAGCTGGTGACAATATGAGCCATCTGAATTATACTCTCATTTTGCAAGAGTCTGATGGGTCTGCAATAATTCCAATCCAGGTCAAGTGCCTGTGTCTCCTCCATCACTGATCTCACTCAGGGTTTCTTCATCTGCTGTAGTCTGTTCTCTGTAAGAAGCTGCCCACCCTTCGTGCTCTCTGTCGATAACCTTCAGTACAGTTCCATTCTTGGTGTTCTATACTGAAGATACCATGGTGGCAGTGGCCTTAGTCTAAAGCTACCTACAAAGCCAGGCATGCACATGGAGAGGAATAAAGAACAGGAGAGTGGGGATGTGGCTCAGTGGGTAGAGAGCTTGCCTAGCGTGCATGAAGGCCTGGGTTCAATTCTTAGCACCATCCAACTGGTGTGTGGCAACACACCTGTAATCCCAGGATTTAGATGGTAGAGGTGGAGGCAGGAAAGTCACGAACTCAGTGTCACCCTTAGCTACATAAGGAATTTGAGGCCAGCCTGGCCTATTTGAAACTTTGCCAGAAGGATGGGGATGAGGAATTCCACAACCCAAAACTGTAAWATAGGGGCTGTACTAGAGGTATAATGAATGCTTCTGGAATAATCCTGGCCTTGCTGGAGGTGACAACTAAAACAGCAGAGTCCTGGAACAGGTTCTAGAACTTCTGGCCCAAGCCAGGGATAACTGACACATTCTATTTCTCTGAACATTATTTTTTAAATCTTAAGGCATTATCCAGACTCCCAGACTCCTACAGTCAGAGCTTTTGATTATGAGAAGGCCTTGGAAGGTGTCAGGATTGGGTGGAAGAGAGCAGCGGGTTCTGATGGGGGAAGTGGGTGTCAGTTTCTATATTGCTTGTCTGACTAGGCTGACAGAAATGCTGGAAAGAACCTCTGATGTAACCTGACCCAACATCCTACCTAGTTTGAAATTTTGCTCCATAATTTCCCTAGCAAATGGCCATTTGGCTAGTTTGAGTTCTTTCATGGCTAGAGATCAAGTGACATTATGCAGTAAGCTGTGCTACCCTTTAGATGGCTCTAATTGTTCAAATAGCTTTCCTTCTATTACATTTTTTTTTTAAAAAAAAAATCTATCTTCCTATGGCTTTCATCGTGTCTATTATCATCCAGATGTATCCAAGTTGCAGCCTCGGTCACATGCATCCAGGACAGCCATGAATGTGACCCAGTTAATGAAATTGAATGTCAAGGGTTGGACAACCTTAGAAGATCAAACTGGTGCTAAGAACGTATCTATTTTTAATTTTATTTCAGTGTGCTTTGCTTGGTGGCTAAGGGGAGTTCTCCTCCTTTCCTCTTCTCCTCCTCCTTCCTCCCTCTCTCCAATGAGAAGACTCAGTATGTAAAGATATATTAAGTTCCCTTATCTTCTGGTCAGTAGGAGGTTAGAGAGAATGACAGGTGAGGGGACAGTGGCAGGGGTGAGTAGAGGCTGTGATAGTCTCTGAGCCCTGGCCAGGCTGGGAATGATCACAATCAGAAAGGGGTAGATACTACCCTTAAGCTCACTACATTATATCCTGGGGACCAAAAGCATCTGGGCTGGAGTATAAAGGGACATCTGTGTAAGGCACCATAATCCACTCATCCCTCAACACCAGACCTTGGGTAGGTGTTCTAGAAGAACCAAGAAACTCTTCCAAGAGCTGAGCCAAGACAGCCAAAACTTTGAAAGGGCCACCTATGAAAGCTCATAGCCACAACTGTGAGTTATCATAGTTCCTCTTCAGTGAGGGCTGAAGGTGGTAAGAACAAGCTGAGCAGAGGAGCAGCGCACTCTGTAAGACTCGGAGCTTTTCCACCCGGAAGCGAATAGCACCTGGTGGACCAAGCCCATGCTTCTCACCCASTGGCTGCTGAGCCCCGCATTCCATCAGGCCCTCAGGGAGAACAAAAGCATCTCATGTGCTCACTACAGAGGAGGAGTACACAACACAGGGAGGGTGCGGGTGGGAAATCCAGGCCTAGAAGCAGCCAAGGATCATGGAAAGCCATGCTTTAAGTCAATTCTGGGAGAAAACTAAGTTACCATTTCCCAGCTAGAGCTTAGAAACCATTTGGTCAACACTTCACAGTTACAAACATCTTCTGCTCATTTATCTCAGTCAGTTGCCACCATGGCCCTGTAATGATATTGGTTGTGAATTTGATTGGACGGGAAGACAGCCAGGATATGAGTGAAGCTCACCTCTGGATGTGTCTGCGAAGGCTTTTCCAGGGATTAGATCATGCCAGCTCTGACCTCAATGTCTTAGTCACCTGATGACTCCAAATTTTGAATGAACCATTGAGAAGTGGAGTATTTATGGACGCTGGGCCTTAGTGAGAGAAGGGAACCCCTTAGTGAGAGAAGGGAACTGCTAGGAATATCCCTTCCTTTTGGGGGTGGGGAGGTGTTGGTTATCATGTTGCTATCCCAGGACCATAGAATAAGACCTCTCAATCCAGGAGCCAAAATCCAAAATGATTCCTCCCTCTGCTGGACTGTATCTCTCAGTTGCTTGTCACAGCAGGACAGAGTCTCACTCAAGCCCTGTGAAGCAGAATAAGCTGGTGCTGCTCTGGGTTTTACAAGAGAGATGTCAAGGACCAGGGAAGGCTTTATGTTGCCCACTGTCACTCTCCTGAGAGCAAAAGTGTAACCAGGATGTCTCTCTTTATAGCCCTTGTTTCTCAAATAGGCCATGTTATCTGCTTTACAATGGGTTTTGGATTTGGAAAAGGCAAAACACAACATGAAAACAAGAACCTCAACTGGCCACTTTAAGAGCACTCCCGTCTTACAGTCGAAACATAGTGAAAGACATTCTGGGTGGGTCACAAAGGAAAAGACTCAGAGCTGAAGATGAGCTGAGATCTACTAAATGCATCAAATGGGCTGGCTACAGGGCACACCTTCATTAACATTTATTATTTATTCATCAACCCAGTCTACAAATGTTCCTGGAAGTCGAGCACTGCGCCAGGCATAAGGACATGATCAGAAACACAGATGACATGGCTCCTGGCCTCATGCAATTTTAATTCTAGGAAATATTACAGAAAATATGTCCAACAAGACCAAGAGTTAAAAAGGCCCTCTGCATTATGCTAAACATAATAAAGCAAAACCAGGAAAGACTAAGGTAGATCATGGGGGGGGGCAGGGGGGTGTCTTCTCTAGAAAGCTAGTTTCAGAAGATGTTGATAAGGAGGTAGGGGATGGTTAATCTTCACTGTATGCTTGACTGGACTCAGCATCACTAGGAGACCCTTTCATGGAGACAAGCCTGTGATGATGTGTCCAGAGGGGGTTCGCTGAGAAGGGAAGACCCATCCTGAGTGTGGCTGGCATTCTCCTATAGGCTGTGGACCTAGACCGAATATAGGAGGTGAGGGAGGCAGGGAGAGAAAGGCTGGTGAGCTGCAGACCTCATTTGCCTTTGCTTTCTAATTACAGATGCCCGGAAACCAGCCATTTCACCTTTTGGCTGTCCTATCTCCCTCCCATGATTGACTCTGCCCTCAAGCAGCTTCTCGGTGGGTACTTAGGCACAGTGGCAAGAAAAGGAGCTAAAAGTCTCACTGTAAAACTGAGAAGTTCTGTGAGGAAGCCATAGAAGATCACCTGGGCGTAGATGACGAAGGATGAAGGAATCTATGGAGGTCTTTGGTTTGGTTTTGTGCTTGCTTTTGTTTGATACAGGGTTTCTCTCTCCATATCTTAAGTCGTCCTGGAACTTGCGAGATATCCTAGACAGTCTTTAAACTCAAGGTCCCCCACCTCTGCCCCCCCCCATGCTTAGATTGTAGGCAAGAGCATGCCAGGCCTGTTTGCTGGAGTCCACATATTTCCCATCACATCTAGCACCCTGTGGTATATTTAAATGCAGTGATGTAATCTGGCATCAGGAAAGGGAATGTGTGCAGCTCACAGACTGTGTGTCAGCTGAGGAATGTAACAGGATTCAGTCACACCTCACTGAAGGGTGTCATGACAATATGTGACATGACATAATATGTTTTTTAAAAATGCTACTGGAATTGCTGTTTGGAGAGTGTGGGATAAAATTGGGGAAAGGAAGCCCATTGGAAGGGCATTTCAATTATTCCATTGGGAAGTGAGGAGTGTGAGGGTTGGGGATAGAAACTGGAAGAAAATCTGCTTAGAAGACAAAATGATCTGTTTTCTATTGCACTGGATAGGTTAGGGCTCGAGAAGAGGATGAGGAACAATGCTAGAATTCTAATGTAGGTAATCAGACAGCTGCAAGTGACGTTTACTGAGATGGAGCAGAAGAGATAAGGGCAGTTTCCAGTGGAGAGGCAGAAGTGAAGAGATCTCTGTTGGATACACTTTTAGATGTCAGTGGGACATTTGGGACGAGATGGGAAATATGTGGACTTCAGGAAACAGGATTGGGCCAGAGAAGTAAAGTGACAATGGGCAGAACATATATGGAGTTTTAAAGCCATAACAAAAATATGGAGAAGAAAGTATATAGGGAGGGAGTGCGTGACCCAACCTCAGAGAAGCCTTGTATTTAGATACGGGTAATCTAGCAAGGGAACGGAGAAGGAAAAGATAGTGAGGTAGAAAGAAAACTAGAGACCAGAAGGTCACGCACTCCACAAGGGGTTTCATGTTTCAAGACAGAAATGTAATCGGCGGCATCAAATTCTGCTGAGAAATCAAGATGAGAACCATCTGGGCCACCAGAAAGTTGGCAGCGACCTTGCAAAGAGCAGTGTAGTGGTGCTCGGAAGGAGCAGCCAGAAGAGAAAGGACGAAGGGACGAGCATGAGGTTGGAGGCGGACACAGCTCCTTTGCCTGCCTGCTGGGGTAGACGGCAGATAGGCGGCAGTTACAGAAAGGGTACTTTGTGACCTGGGCCGTACCAGAGCATGTTTGCCTAATGAGGATGATTCGGCAGAGTGGGGAACATGAGCGACCCCCAGGGTGATGGTTACCATGTACTGTCAACCTGACTGAACCTAAGAGATGCACCTCTTGGTGATCTTTAAAGGGGTTCCAGAGAGGTTTAATTAGAGACAAAAGACTCACCCAGAACGGGGTGAGGGTGACAGAACAGAGGAGAGGGTCCTGGACTAAGAAGGGAAAAGGAGAAAGTCAGCTGAGCTTCAGGCTCTCCCTACCCTTGCCTGTGCATGCAATATGATCAGCCACCCGCCCACCACCACCTACTCCTCTCTCGGTGTCCCTGAGACCGTGAGCTAAAACAAGTCTTTCTTTCTGTTGCTTTTCAACA